>WNGS01002940.1:0-24608 GCA_020271785.1 Procambarus virginalis | reverse complement strand
CTGTTAGTCTGCTGCTAGTGTTAGTCTGCTGCTAGTGTTAGTCTGCTGCTACTGTTAGTCTGCTGCCACTGTTAGTCTGCTGCTAGTGTTAGTCTGCTGCTAGTGTTAGTCTGTTGCTAGTGTTAGTCTGTTGCTAGTGTTAGTCTGCTGCTAGTGTTAGTCTGCTGCTAGTGTTAGTCTGTTGCTAATGTTAGTCTGCTGCTAGTGTTAGTCTGTTGCTAGTGTTAGTCTGCTGCTAGTGTTAGTCTGCTGCTAGTGTTAGTCTGTTGCTAGTGTTAGTCTGTTGCTAGTGTTAGTCTGTTGCTAGTGTTAGTCTGCTGCTAGTGTTAGTCTGCTGCTAGTGTTAGTCTTTGCTAGTGTTAGTCTGCTGCTAGTGTTAGTCTGTTGCTAGTGTTAGTCTGCTGCTAGTGTTAGTCTGTTGCTAGTGTTAGTCTGTTGCTAGTGTTAGTCTGTTGCTAGTGTTAGTCTGCTGCTAGTGTTAGTCTGCTGCTAGTGTTAGTCTGCTGCTAGTGTTAGTCTGTTGCTAGTGTTAGTCTGTTGCTAGTGTTAGTCTGCTGCCACTGTTAGTCTGCTGCCACTGTTAGTCTGCTGCTAGTGTTAGTCTGCTGCTAGTGTTAGTCTGTTGCTAGTGTTATCTGCTGCTAGTGTTAATCTGCTGCTAGTGTTAATCTGCTGCCAGTGTTAGTCTGCTGCTAGTGTTAGTCTGCTGCCACTGTTAGTCTGCTGCTAGTGTTAGTCTGCTGCTAGTGTTAGTCTGTTGCTAGTGTTAATCTGTTGCTAGTGTTAGTCTGCTGCTAGTGTTAATCTGCTGCCAGTGTTAGTCTGCTGCTAGTGTTAGTCTGCTGCCAGTGTTAGTCTGTTGCTAGTGTTGTCTGCTGCTATTGTTAGTCTGCTGCCAGAGTTAGTTAGCTGCTAGTGTTGTCTGCTGCTAGTGTTAGTCTGCTGCTAGTGTTAATCTGCTGCCAGTGTTAGTCTGTTGCTAGTGTTGTCTGATGCTATTGTTAGTCTGCTGCTAGTATTGTCTGCTGCTAATGTTAGTCTGCTGCTAGTGTTAATCTGCTACCAATGTTAGTCTGCTGCTTGTGTTAGTCTGCTGCTAGTGTTGTCTGCTGCTAATGTTAGTCTGCTGCTAGTGTTAATCTGCTACCAATGTTAGTCTGCTGCTTGTCTGCTGCCAGTGCTAGTCTGCTGCCAGTGTTAGTCTGCTGCCAGTGTTAGTCTGCGACCAGTGTTAGTCTGCTGCTAGTGTTGTCTGCTGCTAGTGTTAGTCTGCTGCCAGTGTTAGTCTGCTGCTAGTATTATCTGCTGCTAGTGTTAGTCTGCTGCCAGTGTTAGTCTGCTGCTAGTGTTAGTCTGCTGCTAGTGTTAGTCTGCTGCTAGTGTTAGTCTGCTGCTAGTGTTAATCTGCTGCCAGTGTTAGTCTGCTGCTAGTGTTAGTCTGCTGGTAGTGTTGTCTGCTGCTAGTGTTAGTCTGCTGCTAGTGTTAACCTGCTGCCAGTATTAGTCTGCTGCCAGTGTTAGTCTGCTGCCAGTGTTAGTCTGCTGCCAGTGTTAGTCTCCTGCCAGTGTTAGCCTGCTGCCAGTGTTAGTCTGCTGCCAGTGTTAGTCTGCTGGTAGTGTTAGTCTGCTGCCATTGTTAGTCTTCTGCTAGTGTTGTCTGCTGCTAGTGTTAGTCTGCTGCTAGTGTTAGTCTGCTGCTAGTGTTGTGTGCTGCTAGTGTTGTCTGCTGCTAGTATTATCTGCTGCCAGAGTTAGTTAGCTGCTAGTGTTGTCTGCTGCTAGTGTTGTCTGCTGCTAATATTAGTCTGCTGCCAGTGTTGTTTGCTGCCAATGTTAGTCTGCTCCTAGTATTAGTCTGCTGCTAGTATTGTCTGCTTCCAATATTAGTCTGCTGCTAGTGTTCTCTGCTGCTAGTGTTAGTCTGCTGCTAGTATTGTCTGCTGCCAGTGTTAGTCTGCTGCTAGTGTTGTCTGCTGCTAATGTTAGTCTGCTGCTAGTGTTAATCTTCTGCCAGTGTTAGTCTGCTGCTAGTGTTAGTCTGCTGCTAATGTTAATCTGCTGCCAGTGTTAGTCTGCTGCTAGTGTTAGTCTGCTGGTAGTGTTGTCTGCTGCTAGTGTTAGTCTGCTGGTAGTGTTGTCTGCTGCTAGTGTTAGTCTGCTGCTAGTGTTAATCTGCTGCCAGTATTAGTCTGCTGCCAGTGTTAGTCTGCTGCCAGTGTTAGTCTGCTGCCAGTGTTAGTCTGCTGCTAGTGTTAGTCTGCTGCCAGTGTTAGTCTGCTGCCAGTGTTAGTCTGCTGCCAGTGTTAGTCTTCTGCTAGTGTTGTCTGCTGCTAGTGTTAGTCTGCTGCTAGTGTTAGTCTGCTGCTAGTATTGTGTGCTGCTAGTGTTGTCTGCTGCTAGTGTTAGTCTGCTGCTAGTGTTAGTCTGCTGCTAGCGTTGTCTGCTGCTAGTGTTGTCTGCTGCTAGTATTAGTCTGCTGCCAGTGTTATCTGCTGCCAATGTTAGTCTGCTCCTAGTAATAGTCTGCTGAAAGTATTGTCTGCTTCCAATGTTAGTCTGCTGCTAGTGTTCTCTGCTGCTAGTGTTAGTCTGCTGCTAGTATTGTCTGCTGCCAGTGTTAGTCTGCTGCTAGTATTGTCTGCTGCTAATGTTAGTCTGCTGCTAGTGTTAATCTGCTGCCAGTGTTAGTCTGCTGCTAGTGTTAGTCTGCTACTAGTGTTAGTCTGCTGCCAGTGTTAGTCTGCTGCCAGTGTTAGTCTGCTGCCAGTGTTAGTCTGTTGCCAGTGTTAGTCTGCTGCCAGTGTTAGTCTGCTGCCAGTGTTAGTCTGCTGCTAGTGTTAGTCTGCTGCCAGTGTTACACTGCTGCTAGTGTTAGTCTGCTGCTATTGTTAGTCTGCTGCCAGTGTTAATCTGCTGACAGTGTTAGTCTGCTGCCAGTGTTAGTCTGCTGCCAGTGTTAATCTGCTGCCAGTGTTAGTCTGCTGCCAGTGTTAGTCTGCTGCTAGTGTTAGTCTGCTGCAGTGTTAGTCTGCTGCTATTGTTAGTCTGCTGCCAGTGTTAATCTGCTGCCAGTGTTAGTCTGCTGCCAGTGTTAGTCTGCTGCTAGTGTTAGTCTGCTGCAGTGTTAGTCTGCTGCTATTGTTAGTCTGCTGCCAGTGTTAATCTGCTGCCAGTGTTAGTCTGCTGCTAGTGTTAGTCTGCTGCTATTGTTAGTCTGCTGCCAGTGTTAATCTGCTGCCAGTGTTAGTCTGCTGCCAGTGTTAGTCTGCTGCTAGTGTTAGTCTGCTGCTATTGTTAGTCTGCTGCCAGTGTTAATCTGCTGCCAGTGTTAGTCTGCTGCTAGTGTTAGTCTGCTGCTATTGTTAGTCTGCTGCCAGTGTTAATCTGCTGCCAGTGTCAGTCTGCTGCTAGTGTTAGTCTGCTACTAGTGTTAGTTTGCTGCTAATGTTAGTCTGCTGCTAGTGTTAATCTGCTGCCAGTGTTAGTCTGCTGCTTGTGTTAGTCACCTGCCAGTGTTAGTCTGCTGCCAGTATTAATCTGCTGCCAGTGTTAGTCTGCTGCCATTGTTAGTCTGCTGCCAGTGTTAATATGCTGCCAGTGTTAGTCTGCTGCTAGTGTTGTCTGTTGCCAGTGTTAGTCTGCTGCCAGTGTTAATCTGCTGCTAGTGTTAGTCTGCTGCTATTGTTAGTCTGCTGCCAGTGTTAGTCTGCTGCCAGTGTTAATCTGCTGCTAGTGTTGTCTGCTGCCAGTGTTAGTCTGCTGCTAGTGTTAGTCTGCTGCCAGTGTTAATCTGCTGCTAGTGTTAGTCTGCTGCTAGTGTTAGTCTGCTGCTAGTGTTACCGGCGCTCCGTGCTCCCCAAAATAAGTGCGCGGGTCTCCGAGTCGTCCAGAACACTTCTGGAAGACATCAATTATATACAGTTCGCGGAATAGATTATCGACAAGATTTGATTCTCTGTGATCTATGACGTCACGGTTAATCTTGGCCTCACTGGGGGGGGGGTCACTATCTCTTGACGTCATCACCCTCTCCCTCCCTGGGCTGGTGGCCCGAAACAGATCTCAGGAGAGGATGAATTCTTCACCATCATTTGATATTTATTATGATCTTTGTTGTACTAGGGGCACCCGTCAGGGGTCCCTGTCTAGGACATTGTAGGGGTCCCTTATTACTAGGGGGGGCCCGTCAGGGGGTCCCTGCTTGGGACAGTTACTACGCTGTGGTGACTTTCCTCCTGGTACCCAGGTAAGCCCAGGCCGGCCTGTGTCGTGGGGCTGTCCAGGCCGGTCTGTGTCGTGAGGCTGTCCAGGCCGGTCTGTGTCGTGAGGCTGTCCAGGCCGGCCTGTGTCGTGAGGCTGTCCAGGGCGGCCTGTGTCGTGAGGCTGCCCAGGCCGGCCTGTGTCGTGAGGCTGCCCAGGCCGGCCTGTGTCGTGGGGCTGTCCAGGCCGCCCTGTATCGTGGGGCTGTCCAGGCCGGCCTGTGTCGTGAGGCTGTCCAGGGCGGCCTGTGTCGTGAGGCTGTCCAGGGCGGCCTGTGTCGTGAGGCTGTCCAGGGCGGCCTGTGTCGTGAGGCTGTCCAGGGCGGCCTGTGTCGTGAGGCTGTCCAGGGCGGCCTATGTCGTAAGGCTGTCCAGGGCGGCCTGTGTCGTGAGGCTGTCCAGGGCGGCCTGTGTCGTGAGGCTGTCCAGGGCGGCCTGTGTCGTGAGGCTGTCCAGGGCGGCCTGTGTCGTGAGGCTGTCCAGGGCGGCCTGTGTCGTGAGGCTGCCCAGGCCGGCCTGTGTCGTGAGGCTGCCCAGGCCGGCCTGTGTCGTGAGGCTGTCAAGCACCAACCTAACCTGTTGACCTCATCTGTACAGCTCTACTCTCACCACTGTTAAAACATCTCCCAAACCGACTAAAGGACACTACTGACTTCCTTGAACGTGTACTGAACTATGATGACCCTCTGCCACATGGTGCATGTGTCTTCTCCCTTGATGTAGTGTCCTTATACCCAAGTATCCCGCAACGAGAAGCAGCACGACAAGTAGCGACGTTCTTAGACACAAACACAAGATCCGGCAGCCTTAAGTACGCAGGTGTCTGCAGGCCTCCCACGGAGGAGCGGCTTCAAGAGGCAAGATTTGTACACACAACATTTGAAGCGGCCACTCAGGAGAACAGACCAGCGGGGGATCTCTACCTGCGCTACTTAACTTATACTGTTAGCTACTACTTAACTTATACCTATAATAGGTTATGTAATAATTGTAATTACGAAGTAATAAGATGCTTATCTTAGCATACTAAGAAGGTTAGGTAAGGTCGGTGTTTTCTATGAAGCTTTTCAAGGTAAACTAAAATATTCACAATAAATTAGTATGTCACATATGCACGTATTTAATAAGTCAATATTGACTAAACGAAAGTGCGAGAACGGGTTGAGCGCACACAGATGATATTTTTTAGAGCAATGATGGCAGGCGAATATGACCTCGGAGCTTTCTTCGCCTCGACAAATGGGGTCCACCCTAACTCTGTTTCATCACAGAAATGAGTGAAACAGCATTGACCTTCTTGGACACACATGTTTACCTCGACGAGCACAGGAACATTCAAACAACAATCTTTTACAACCCGACGAACACATACTCATATCTACCATACTCGTCAAGCCGTCCACTATCAGTAAACAGATCACTGGCCTACTCCCTGGGAATTCGACTGAAACGAACAGTCAACGATGGGGAGAGACTATGGGGACCCAGCGTGGAAGAACTTCCGATAAGATCTGTCCATGTTAGCTAGGACACGAGGTCCGTCCTTAAATGGCATCTTGGTATAAACAACATTTCTCTAGCAAGCCCCAGACACCGTAGGGTCAAGGAGGCTCCAATATAGCTCTCCCCTCTCACTCTTCCCCCTTCCCTTCCCCTCTCTATCAATCTCCCAGCTCTACATCTTTCTCTCCCCCTCTCTTACCTCTCCTCTCCTCTTGCCCTCGCTCTCCACCTATCTTCTCATCACCGCTTCTCTCTCTCCCTCTCTAAGAAAATTATTTAAAGAAACACAAACAGCTGAATAAGTCTACGGGCTTCACAAACAACATTTCAGATTTGACTTCATGAAAATCGCCGGGCGTGTGGGGTGGGGGGGAGTAAGATGCCTATAGTGTGGCCTGGAGCCGACCTTGACTGGACTTTGACACTCCACTACCTATATGTTTCATCTGTGATAGTCGGGTGAGGCTAGCCGCAAGCGTCTGGTCCCCAACCCTGGACAGAGAAGCTCTCTCATAGAAATTGATAGTTATAACCGCAGCGATATTCTAGTGAGAACATGGCGGACAGTGTTGCTCAGCCCAGCGCCGGTGACCAGGTGGCGCCTCTCATGGCCAGGTGGTGCCACTCATGGCCAGGTGGTGCCTCTCATGGCCAGGTGGTGCCACTCATGGCCAGGTGGCGCCACTCATGGCCAGGTGGTGCCACTCATGGCCAGGTGGTGCCACTCATGGCCAGGTGGTGCCTCTCATGGCCAGGTGGTGCCACTCATGGCCAGGTGGCGCCACTCATGGCCAGGTGGTGCCACTCATGGCCAGGTGGTGCCACACATGGCCAGGTGGTGCCACTCATGGCCAGCTGGTGCCACTCATGGCCAGGTGGTGCCACTCATGGCCAGGTGGTGCCTCTCATGGCCAGGTGGTGCCTTTCGTGGCCAGGTGGCGCCACTCGTGGCCAGGTGGTGCCACTCATGGCCAGGTGGTGCCACACATGGCCAGGTGGTGCCACACATGGCCAGGTGGTGCCACTCATGGCCAGGTGGTGCCACTCATGACCAGGTGGCGCTACACATGGCCAGGTGGTGCCACACATGGCCAGGTGGTGCCACTCATAGCCAGGTGGTGCCACACATGGCCAGGTGGTGCCACACATGACCAGGTGGTGCCACACATGGCCAGGTGGTGCCACACATGGCCAGGTGGTGCCACTCATGGCCAGGTGGTGCCACACATGGCCAGGTGGTGCCACTCATGGCCAGGTGGTGCCACACATGGCCAGGTGGTGCCACACATGGCCAGGTGGTGCCACACATGGCCAGGTGGCGCTACACATGGCCAGGTGGTGCCACACATGGCCAGGTAGTGCCACTCATGGCCAGGTGGTGCCACACATGGCCAGGTGGTGCCACACATTGCCAGGTGGTGCCACACATGGCCAGGTGGTGCCACTCAAGGCCAGGTGGTGCCACTCATGGCCAGGTGGCGCCACTCATGCCCATGAGTGCCTACGATTGAAAGTTCACAACACCACCACCAGAGGGTATGTGCACCTGCCTGCGCGCGCACGCTCGCACACTAAAAAACGCACTAAGCTACTTTAAGACTTTTGTTGTGGCTTAACACCTGACATACACACACCAGACCACACTACACCAGTAAAGGTGTTTGTGAGGCTGAAGAAGGAACCTTTAAATATTTTCCTGTTAGCCGCCACTAGGCTGGTGTTCCACAGTAGCTCGGTGGAACACTGCCCCCCACCACCAGGTTGGTGTTCCCAGTAGCTGGGTGGAACACTGCCCCCCCCACCACCAGGTTGGTGTTCCCCAGTAGCTGGGTGGAACACTGGCCCACCACCACCACCAGGCTGGTGTTCCCCAGTAGCTGGGTGGAACACTGGCACCACCACCACCACCAGGCTGGTGTTCCACAGTAGCTGGGTGGAACACTGCCCCCACCACCACCACCAGGCTGGTGTTCCCAGTAGCTGGGTGGAACACTGCCCCCACACCACCAGGCTGGTGTTCCACAGTAGCTGGGTGGAACACTGGTCCCACCACCACCACCAGGCTGGTGTTCCACAGTAGCTCGGTGGAACACTGCCCCCCCACCACCAGGTTGGTGTTCCCCAGTAGCTGGGTGGAACACTGCACCACCACCACCACCAGGCTGGTGTTCCCCAGTAGCTGGGTGGAACACTGCCCCCCCCACCACCAGGTTGGTGTTCCCCAGTAGCTGGGTGGAACACTGCCCCCCCCACCACCAGGTTGGTGTTCCCAGTAGCTGGGTGGAACACTGCCCCCCCCCACCACCAGGTGGGTGTTCCCCAGTAGCTCGGTGGAACACTGCCCCCACCACCACCAGGCTGGTGTTCCCCAGTAGCTGGGTGAACACTGGCACCACCACCACCACCAGGCTGGTGTTCCCCAGTAGCTGGGTGGAACACTGCCCCCACCACCACCACCAGGCTGGTGTTCCACAGTAGCTGGGTGGAACACTGACCCCACCACCACCAGGCTGGTGTTCCACAGTAGCTGGGTGGAACACTGGTCCCACCACCACACACCAGGCTGGTGTTCCACAGTAGCTGGGTGGAACACTGGTCCCACCACCACCACCAGGCTGGTGTTCCACAGTAGCTGGGTGGAACACTGGTCCCACCACCACCACCAGGCTGGTGTTCCACAGTAGCTGGGTGGAACACTGCCCCCCCACCACCACCAGGCTGGTGTTCACCAGTAGCTGGGTGGAACACTGCCCCCACCACCACCAGGCTGGTGTTCCACAGTAGCTGGGTGGAACACTGGTCCCACCACCACCCCACCAGTTGGTGTTCCACAGTAGCTGGGAACACTGCCCCCCCAACCACCAGGTTGGTGTTCCACAGTAGCAGGGTGGAACACTGCCACCACACCACCCCAGGTTGGTGTTCCCCAGTAGCTGGGTGGAACACTGCCACCACCACCACCAGGTTGGTGTTCCCCAGTAGCTGGGTGGAACACTGCCCCCACCACCACCAGGTTGGTGTTCCACAGTAGCTGGGTGGAACACTGCCCCCACCACCACCAGGCTGGTGTTCCCCAGTAGCTGGGTGGAACACTGCCACCACCACCACCAGGTTGGTGTTCCACAGTAGCTGGGTGGAACACTGCCCCCACCACCACCACCAGGCTGGTGTTCCCAGTAGCTGGGTGGAACACTGCCCCCACCACCACCACCAGGTTGGTGTTCCACAGTAGCTGGGTGGAACACTGCCCCCACCACCACCACCAGGTTGGTGTTCCACAGTAGCTGGGTGGAACACTGCCCCCCCCACCACCAGGTTGGTGTTCCCCAGTAGCTGGGTGGAACACTGCCCCCACCACCACCAGGCTGGTGTTCCCCAGTAGCTGGGTGGAACACTTCCCCCACCACCACCACCAGGCTGGTGTTCCACAGTAGCTGGGTGGAACACTGCCCCCACCACCACCAGGCTGGTGTTCCCCAGTAGCTGGGTGGAACACTGCCCCCACCACCACCACCAGGGTGGTGTTCCACAGTAGCTGGGTGGAACACTGCCCCCCACCACCACCACCAGGCTGGTGTTCCACAGTAGCTGGGTGGAACACTGCCCCCACCACCACCAGGCTGGTGTTCCCCCAGTAGCTGGGTGGAACACTGGCCCCACCACCACCAGGCTGGTGTTCCACAGCAGCTGGGTGGAACACTGCCCCCACCACCACCAGGCTGGTGTTCCACAGTAGCTGGGTGGAACACTGGTCCCCACCACCACCACCAGGCTTGTGTTCCACAGTAGCTGGGTGGAACACTGGTCCCACCACCACCACCAGGCTGGTGTTCCACAGTAGCTGGGTGGAACACTGGTCCACACCACCACCACCAGGCTGGTGTTCCACAGTAGCTGGGTGGAACACTGGTCCCACCACCACCACCAGGCTGGTGTTCCACAGTAGCTGGGTGGAACACTGGTCCCACCACCACCACCAGGCTGGTGTTCCACAGTAGCTGGGTGGAACACTGGTCCCACCACCACCACCAGGCTGGTGTTCCACAGTAGCTGGGTGGAACACTGCCCCCACCACCACCACCAGGCTGGTGTTCACCAGTAGCTGGGTGGAACACTGCCCCCACCACCACCAGGCTGGTGTTCCACAGTAGCTGGGTGGAACACTGGTCCCACCACCACCACCAGGTTGGTGTTCCCCAGTAGCTGGGTGGAACACTGCCCCCACCACCACCAGGTTGGTGTTCCACAGTAGCTGGGTGGAACACTGCCCCCCCAACCACCAGGTTGGTGTTCCACAGTAGCAGGGTGGAACACTGCCACCACCACCACCAGGTTGGTGTTCCCCAGTAGCTGGGTGGAACACTGCCACCACCACCACCAGGTTGGTGTTCCCCAGTAGCTGGGTGGAACACTGCCCCCACCACCACCAGGCTGGTGTTCCCCAGTAGCTGGGTGGAACACTGCCCCCACCACCACCACCAGGTTGGTGTTCCACAGTAGCTGGGTGGAACACTGCCCCCACCACCACCACCAGGTTGGTGTTCCACAGTAGCTGGGTGTAACACTGCCCCCCCACCACCAGGTTGGTGTTCCCCAGTAGCTGGGTGGAACACTGCCCCTACCACCACCAGGCTGGTGTTCCCCAGTAGCTGGGTGGAACACTGCCCCCACCACCACCACCAGGCTGGTGTTCCACAGTAGCTGGGTGGAACACTGCCCCCACCACCACCACCAGGCTGGTGTTCCACAGTAGCTGGGTGGAACACTGCCCCCACCACCACCAGGCTGGTGTTCCCCAGTAGCTGGGTGGAACACTGCCCCCACCACCACCACCAGGGTGGTGTTCCACAGTAGCTGGGTGGAACACTGCCCCCACCACCACCACCAGGCTGGTGTTCCACAGTAGCTGGGTGGAACACTGCCCCCACCACCACCAGGCTGGTGTTCCCCCAGTAGCTGGGTGGAACACTGGCCCCACTACCACCAGGCTGGTGTTCCACAGTAGCTGGGTGGAACACTGCCACCACCACCACCAGGCTGGTGTTCCACAGTAGCTGGGTGGAACACTGCCCCCACCACCACCAGGCTGGTGTTCCCCAGTAGCTGGGTGGAACACTGCCACCACCACCACCAGCTGGTGTTCCACAGTAGCTGGGTGGAACACTGCCACCACCACCACCAGGTTGGTGTTCCCCAATAGCTGGGTGGAACACTGCCCCCACCACCACCACCAGGCTGGTGTTCCCCAGTAGCTGGGTGGAACACTGCCCCCCCACCACCACCAGGCTGGTGTTCCCCAGTAGCTGGGTGGAACACTGCCCCCCCACCACCACCAGGCTGGTGTTCCACAGTAGCTGGGTGGAACACTGGCTCCACCACCACCAGGCTGGTGTTCCACAGTAGCTGGGTGGAACACTGCCACCACCACCACCAGGTTGGTGTTCCACAGTAGCTGGGTTGAACACTGCCCCCACCACCACCAGGTTGGTGTTCCCCAGTAGCTGGGTGGAACACTGCCCCCACCACCACCACAGGGTGGTGTTCCCCAGTAGCTGGGTGGAACACTGACCCCACCACCACCAGGTTGGTGTTCCACCGTAGCTGGGTGGAACACTGCCCCCACCACCACCACCAGGCTGGTGTTCCCCAGTAGCTGGGTGGAACACTGACCCCACCACCACCACCAGGCTGGTGTTCCCCCAGTAGCTGGGTGGAACACTGCCCCCACCACCACCACCAGGCTGGTGTTCCCCAGTAGCTGGGTGGAACACTGCCCCCACCACCACCACCAGGCTGGTGTTCAACAGTAGCTGGGTGGAACACTGCCCCCACCACCACCACCAGGTTGGTGTTCCACAGTAGCTGGGTGGAACACTGCCCCCACCACCACCAGGCTGGTGTTCCCCAGTAGCTGGGTGGAACACTGCCCCCACCACCACCAGGTTGGTGTTCCCCAGTAGCTGGGTGGAACACTGCCCCACCACCACCACCAGGGTGGTGTTCCCCAGTAGCTGGGTGGAACACTGCCCCCACCACCACCAGGTTGGTGTTCCACAGTAGCTGGGTGGAACACTGCCCCCACCACCACCACCAGGGTGGTGTTCCACAGTAGCTGGGTGGAACACTGCCCCCACCACCACCACCAGGCTGGTGTTCCACACTAGCTGGGTGGAACACTGCCCCCACCACCACCAGGTTGGTGTTCCCCCAGTAGCTGGGTGGAACACTGCCACCACCACCACCAGGTTGGTGTTCCCCAGTAGCTGGGTGGAACACTGCCCCCACCACCACCACCAGGTTGGTGTTCCCCAGTAGCTGGGTGGAACACTGCCCCCACCACCACCACCAGGTTGGTGTTCCCCAGTAGCTGGGTGGAACACTGCCCCCACCACCACCACCAGGCTGGTGTTCCCCAGTAGCTGGGTGGAACACTGCCCCCACCACCACCAGGTGTGGTGTCTGGGGAGTGGTAGGGGGCTCAGTAGGGGGAGTGGTGGGGGAGTGGAGTACCCAGGCCAGGACCCCAACAGTCCCCTGGAGGCATCTGGCCGCCACACACCACCAGGTCTTCAACACTAATGGTCATTTAATTTGGATTCTGCAGTTATAAAAATGTTCTCAGTCGTTGTTGTATTTTGCCTCCAGGAACTCATTTCCAGACCCCCCCCCTACCTTCTGGCCGCCCCCCTCCCCTTCAGGGGCCCACCTCTCCCTGAGGGACCCCTCCCCTGAGGGACCCCTCCCCTGAGGGACCCCTCCCCTGAGGGACCCCTCCTTCACAACACACAGATGGCCCTCTTCCGGTCCATCTCAGCACCAGCCATTAGTTATCTGCATCACCAGCTGCCAAAGCCTCGTCCTTGCTTGTTTAATACCACACACATATGTGTCCCTGCCGGCTGCTCTCTCTGTCCCAGCCCCGTCCCACTCGTGGCAACTGTTCCAGCCCCGTCCCACTCTTGGTAACTGTTCCAGTCCCGTCCCACTCGTTGCAACTGTTCCAGCCCCGTCCCTCTAGTGGCAACTGTTCCAGCCCCGTCCCTCTAGTGGCAACTGTTCCAGCCCCGTCCCTCTAGTGGCAACTGTTCCAGCCCCGTCCCTCTAGTGGCAACTGTTCCAGCCCCGTCCCTCTCGTGGCAACTGTCCCAGCCCCGTCCCACTCGTGGCAACTGTCCCAGCCCCGTCCCTCTAGTGGCAACTGTCCCAGCCCCGTCCCTCTAGTGACAACTGTCCCAGCCCCGTCCCACTCGTGGCAACTGTCCCAGCCCCGTCCCTCTAGTGACAACTGTCCCAGCCCCGTCCCTCTAGTGACAACTGTCCCAGCCCCGTCCCTCTAGTGGCAACTGTCCCAGTCCCGTCCCTCTAGTGGCAACTGTTCCAGCCCCGTCCCACTCGTGGCAACTGTTCCAGCCCCGTCCCTCTAGTGGCAACTGTTCCAGCCCCGTCCCTCTCGTGGCAACTGTTCCAGTCCCGTCCCTCTAGTGGCAACTGTTCCAGCCCCGTCCCTCTAGTGGCAACTGTTCCAGTCCCGTCCCTCTAGTGGCAACTGTCCCAGCCCCGTCCCTCTAGTGGTAACTGTTCCAGCCCCGTCCCTCTAGTGGCAACTGTCCCAGTCCCGTCCCACTCGTGGCAACTGTTCCAGTCCCGTCCCACTCGTGGCAACTGTTCCAGCCCCGTCCCTCTCGTGGTAACTGTCCCAGCCCCGTCCCACTCGTGGCAACTGTTCCAGCCCCGTCCCTCTCGTGGTAACTGTTCCAGCCCCGTCCCACTCGTGGCAACTGTCCCAGCCCCGTCCCACTCGTGGCAACTGTCCCAGCCCCGTCCCACTCGTGGCAACTGTTCCAGCCCCGTCCCTCTAGTGGCAACTGTTCCAGCTCCGTCCCTCTAGTGGCAACTGTCCCAGCCCCGTCCCTCTAGTGGCAACTGTTCCAGCTCCGTCCCACTCGTGGTAACTGTTCCAGCCCCGTCCCACTCGTGGCAACTGTCCCAGCCCCGTCCCACTCGTGGTAACTGTTCCAGCCCCGTCCCACTCGTGGCAACTGTTCCAGCTCCGTCCCACTCGTGGTAACTGTTCCAGCCCCGTCCCACTCGTGGCAACTGTTCCAGCTCCGTCCCACTCGTGGTAACTGTTCCAGCCCCGTCCCACTCGTGGCAACTGTTCCAGCCCCGTCCCACTCGTGGCAACTGTTCCAGCTCCGTCCCACTCGTGGCAACTGTTCCAGCCCCGTCCCACTCGTGGCAACTGTTCCAGCCCCGTCCCACTCGTGGTAACTGTCCCAGCCCCGTCCCACTCGTGGTAACTGTTCCAGCTCCGTCCCACTGGTGGCAACTGTCCCAGCCGTCACCAAGTAACAGCTTGGACTCCTAATAAACTCCTAAATAATAAGCCAACTGAGCTGTGATATATTAGTATTACTGAAAGGAATTTCATTGTAATGTGAAAGACTTTACTTGCTGTTAATGGATTCCTTCAGACATGTTGTAATTACTCTACTAATTCTGATCATATTATTATATTGAAAGTAAAATCCCAAATGCAGGATTGTGAAATCAAAATAAGACAATTTGGCTTAGTTGTAGTTAGAGATAGTTACGTTGGCACTTTAGTACGGAGACTTTTTTCCAACGAGTCACTTCCAACATTAACTAAACATTGCCAGCCCGTCCTCGCATGTCAAGATCCAAGCTCGTTAATCCAGCCGCCAAACCCCCTGTTCGTGAATGAAAAGTGGTTTATACATGACTCACATCTGTTGAAGTCCGAACACTTCCGGAACAAGTGCTTCGCTCACGTCTTCTGGGCGAAGCACAGTTCAATAAATGCTTCACTCACGTACTACAAATACAAGTAATCGTTAACAGATCCTAAACATCTAACCTAACCTATGCCGAAATATGCACAATATGCTAATATATAATTATACTATTTTGTATATGAGAAAATTCCTATCTGAATGAACAGCATGTTAAAATTGATGAATGCGTCTTTGGGGTCGACCGCTGGATGGAATGGACTTGGCCTGAAGGCGGGTTATTTTGAGATAATTTCGGGCCTTAGCGTCCCTATGGCCCGGTCTTCGACCAGGCCTCCTTTTATTACTCCCCCAGGAAGCAGCCCGTGGCAGCTGTCTAACTCCCAGGTACCTATTTACTGCTAGGTGAACAGAAGCATCAGGGTGAAAAAAACTCTGTCCATTTGTTTCCACCTCCGCCGGGGATCGAATCTGGAACCTTAGGACTACGAATCCCGAGCGCTGTCCACTCAACCGCCAGGTCCCCTTGAACACTGGTTGAACATTGAACAGGACGAGATTAAGGTTGAGGGCGGACAGCGGCGCCAGTAACGACCTGAGAACACGGACCATCGTGGGACGACAGTGATAGGTAACGACGCCTCCTCTGAGATAATTGGTCCCATCCTTACCCGTAGTTGAACCTAACCTATTATCCTATTATGATCATATACAAATAATTTAACAATTATCGGGATTCAAATCTGACTACCAATATTATCACTCTGAACTGATAATCAACTAAATTAGTTAATGTTATGTAAGTTATTACGAATAATGCAATTTAACACCACCAATTACGCACTAACTAGGTACTAACACCTCCAATTAGGTACGAACCATCAAATTAAGGTGGTTAATGATGAAGATATTAAACATGGATGCAATATTGCAGAGAATAATGTCACAAGCCGCCCTTGCTTACTCCGTCGGTATCTGGGTGCTTCTGGTCAGTTGAAATGATAAACTGGCTTCGCTAGACCGCCTGTGACCCAACACCCATACTGACACATCATACTGGTGAGGAATGAGGCTCGGCCCATCGCTAGGTGTAGGCTTGATTCTATGTCGCTTGAAGGGAGCAAGAATAGAATTTGGGATGGAACGAAGGGAAATGAATGGTACCCAACCACTTGTGGATGCTCGGGGATTGAACGCCGACCTGCATGAAGCGAGACCATCGCTCTACCGTCCAGCGCAATTGGTTGGTCATACACTCAGCATGTTTTAAACTGGATGAAAAATAATTGTGCGTGTGGAAGCGTAGTTGAGGTGTTGATAATGTCGCTGTCATTATCTAGGTAACGAGGCCACTCCTGCCTGGGCGCCTGTCTGCTGGTAAATCTTTAATTAACTGTTTAATTACACAGACTTGTCTGCTTAGCGCGACACTGAAGCTTTTAATGTGAGGAAGATTTACGACCCACAGAGTGTGATCTGGATCATAATAAATAGCATTGTAATCTATCAAGTGAGTATTATAAGTCTTAATATGAGGAGAGTGTATGTTGGTATGGTCAGGTGTGTATGTTGGTATGGTCAGGTGTGTATGTTGGTATGGCTAGGTGTGTATGTTGGTATGGTCAGGTGTGTATGTTGGTATGGCTAGGTGTGTATGTTGGTATGGCCAGGTGTGTATGTTGGTATGGCCAGGTGTATGTTGGTATGGCCAGGTGTGTATGTTGGTATGGTCAGGTGTATGTTGGTATGGCCAGGTGTATGTTGGTATGGCCAGGTGTATGTTGTTATGGCCAGGTGTGTATGTTGGTATGGCCAGGTGTATGTTGGTATGGCCAGGTGTGTATGTTGGTATGGTCAGGTGTATGTTGGTATGGCCAGGTGTATGTTGGTATGGCCAGGTGTATGTTGTTATGGCCAGGTGTGTATGTTGGTATGGTCAGGTGTATGTTGTATGGTCAGGTGTGTATGTTGGTATGGTGTTACAAGCTAGGGGGGGGGCACGCCTATGGTATGGCCAGGTGTATGTTGGTATGGCCAGGTGTGTATGTTGGTATGGCCAGGTGTGTATGTTGGTATGGCCAGGTGTGTATGTTGGTATGGCCAGGTGTGTGTTGGTATGGCCAGGTGTATGTTGGTATGGCCAGGTGTATGTTGGTATGGCCAGGTGTGTATGTTGGTATGGCCAGGTGTGTATGTTGGTATGGCCAGGTGTGTATGTTGGTATGGCCAGGTGTGTATGTTGGTATGGCCAGGTGTATGTTGGTATGGCCAGGTGTGTATGTTGGTATGGCCAGGTGTATGTTGGTATGGCCAGGTGTATGTTGGTATGGCCAGGTGTGTATGTTGGTATGGCCAGGTGTATGTTGGTATGGCCAGGTGTATGTTGGTATGGCCAGGTGTGTGTGTTGGTATGGTCAGGTGTGTATGTTGGTATGGCCAGGTGTATGTTGGTATGGCCAGGTGTGTATGTTGGTATGGCCAGGTGTATGTTGGTATGGCCAGGTGTATGTTGGTATGGCCAGGTGTGTATGTTGGTATGGCCAGGTGTATGTTGGTATGGCCAGGTGTATGTTGGTATGGCCAGGTGTGTGTGTTGGTATGGTCAGGTGTGTATGTTGGTATGGCCAGGTGTATGTTGGTATGGCCAGGTGTGTATGTGGTATGGTCAGGTGTGTATGTTGGTATGGTCAGGTGTGTATGTTGGTATGGTGTTACAAGCTAGGGGGGGGGCACGCCTAGGACGGGGCGAGGTGTTATCCATGATAAATCATAATAAATTATAAATACACTCATACAGTGGTGTATGTTCACGCCACCTGCTCCACTTCAACCCGTTCTCGTACTTGCTTATAGTCAATATTGGCTTATTAATAAGTGCAAATGTGACATACTAATTTATTGTGAATATTTTAGTTTACCTTGAAAAGCTTAGAATAGAAAACACCGACCTAACCTAACCTTCTTAGTATGTTAAGATAAGCNTAGTCTGCTGCTAGTGTTAGTCTGCTGCTAGTGTTCGTCTGTTGCTAGTGTTAGTCTGCTGCTAGTGTTAGTCTGCTGCTAGTGTTAGTCTGTTGCTAGTGTTAGTCTGCTGCAGTGTTAGTCTGGCTATGTTAGTCTGCTGCTAGTGTTAGTCTGCTGCTATGTGTTCTGCTGCTAGTGTTAGTCTGTTGCTAGTGTTAGTCTGCTGCCAGTGTTAGTCTGTTGCTAGTGTTAGTCTGCTGCTAGTGTTAGTCTGCTGCTAGTGTTAGTCTGTTGCTAGTGTTAGTCTGCTGCTAGTGTTTAGTCTGCTGCTAGTGTTAGTCTGTTGCTAGTGTTAGTCTGCTGCTAGTGTTAGTCTGTTGCTAGTGTTAGTCTGCTGCTAGTGTTAGTCTGCTGCTATGTTTTAGTCTGCTGCTAGGTTAGTCTGTTGCTAGTGTTAGTCTGCTGCTAGTGTTAGTCTGTTGCTAGTGTTAGTCTGCTGCTAGTGTTAGTCTGTTGCTAGTGTTAGTCTGCTGCTAGTGTTAGTCTGCTGCTAGTGTTAGTCTGCTGCTAGTGTTAGTCTGCTGCTAGTGTTAGTCTGCTGCCATGTTAGTCTGTTGCTAGTGTTAGTCTGCTGCTAGTGTTAGTCTGCTGCTAGTGTTAGTCTGTGCTAGTGTTAGTCTGCTGCTAGTGTTAGTCTGCTGCTAGTGTTAGTCTGTTGCTAGTGTTCTGCTGCTAGTGTTAGTCTGTTGCTAGTGTTAGTCTGCTGCTAGTGTTAGTCTGCTGCTAGTGTTAGTCTGCTGCTATTTTAGTCTGTTGCTAGTGTTAGTCTGCTGCCAGTGTTAGTCTGCTGCTAGTGTTGTCTGCTGCTATTGTTAGTCTGCTGCTAGTGTTAGTCTGCTGCCAGAGTTAGTTAGCTGCTAGTGTTGTCTGCTGCTAGTGTTAGTCTGCTGCTAGTGTTAATCTGCTGCCAGTGTTAGTCTGTTGCTAGTGTTGTCTGCTGCTATTGTTAGTCTGCTGCTAGTATTGTCTGCTGCTAATGTTATTCTGCTGCTAGTGTTAATCTGCTACCAATGTTAGTCTGCTGCTTGTGTTAGTCTGCTGCTAGTGTTGTCTGCTGCTAATGTTAGTCTGCTGCTAGTGTTAATCTGCTACCAATGTTAGTCTGCTGCTTGTCTGCTGCCAGTGCTAGTCTGCTGCCAGTGTTAGTCTGCTGCCAGTGTTAGTCTGCGGCCAGTGTTAGTCTGCTGCTAGTGTTGTCTGCTGCTAGTGTTAGTCTGCTGCCAGTGTTAGTCTGCTGCTAGTATTATCTGCTGCTAGTGTTAGTCTGCTGCCAGTGTTAGTCTGCTGCTAGTGTTAGTCTGCTGCTAGTGTTAGTCTGCTGCTAGTGTTAGTCTGCTGCTAGTGTTAATCTGCTGCCAGTGTTAGTCTGCTGCTAGTGTTAGTCTGCTGGTAGTGTTGTCTGCTGCTAGTGTTAGTCTGCTGCTAGTGTTAACCTGCTGCCAGTATTAGTCTGCTGCCAGTGTTAGTCTGCTGCCAGTGTTAGTCTGCTGCCAGTGTTAGTCTCCTGCCAGTGTTAGCCTGCTGCCAGTGTTAGTCTGCTGCCAGTGTTAGTCTGCTGGTAGTGTTAGTCTGCTGCCATTGTTAGTCTTCTGCTAGTATTGTCTGCTGCTAGTGTTAGTCTGCTGCTAGTGTTAGTCTGCTGCTAGTGTTAGTCTGCTGCTAGTGTTGTGTGCTGCTAGTGTTGTCTGCTGCTAGTATTATCTGCTGCCAGAGTTAGTTAGCTGCTAGTGTTGTCTGCTGCTAGTGTTGTCTGCTGCTAATATTAGTCGGCTGCCAGTGTTGTTTGCTGCCAATGTTAGTCTGCTCCTAGTATTAGTCTGCTGCTAGTATTGTCTGCTTCCAATATTAGTCTACTGCTAGTGTTCTCTGCTGCTAGTGTTAGTCTGCTGCTAGTATTGTCTGCTGCCAGTGTTAGTCTGCTGCTAGTGTTGTCTGCTGCTAATGTTAGTCTGCTGCTAGTGTTAATCTTCTGCCAGTGTTAGTCTGCTGCTAGTGTTAGTCTGCTGCTAATGTTAATCTGCTGCCAGTGTTAGTCTGCTGCTAGTGTTAGTCTGCTGGTAGTGTTCTCTGCTGCTAGTGTTAGTCTGCTGGTAGTGTTGTCTGCTGCTAGTGTTAGTCTGCTGCTAGTGTTAATCTGCTGCCAGTGTTAGTCTGCTGCCAGTGTTAGTCTGCTGCCAGTGTTAGTCTGCTGCCAGTGTTAGTCTGCTGCTAGTGTTAGTCTGCTGCCAGTGTTAGTCTTCTGCTAGTGTTGTCTGCTGCTAGTGTTAGTCTGCTGCTAGTGTTAGTCTGCTGCTAGTATTGTGTGCTGCTAGTGTTGTCTGCTGCTAGTGTTAGTCTGCTGCCAATGTTAGTCTGCTCCTAGTAATAGTTGCTGAAAGTATTGTCTGCTTCCAATGTTAGTCTGCTGCTAGTGTTCTCTGCTGCTAGTGTTAGTCTGCTGCTAGTATTGTCTGCTGCCAGTGTTAGTCTGCTGCTAGTATTGTCTGCTGCTAATGTTAGTCTGCTGCTAGTGTTAATCTGCTGCCAGTGTTAGTCTGCTGCTAGTATTGTCTGCTGCTAATGTTAGTCTGCTGCTAGTGTTAATCTGCTGCCAGTGTTAGTCTGCTGCTAGTGTTAGTCTGCTACTAGTGTTAGTCTGCTGCCAGTGTTAGTCTGCTGCCAGTGTTAGTCTGCTGCCAGTGTTAGTCTGCTGCCAGTGTTAGTCTGCTGCCAGTGTTAGTCTGCTGCCAGTGTTAGTCTGCTGCTAGTGTTAGTCTGCTGCCAGTGTTACACTGCTGCTAGTGTTAGTCTGCTGCCAGTGTTAATCTGCTGACAGTGTTAGTCTGCTGCCAGTGTTAGTCTGCTGCCAGTGTTAATCTGCTGCCAGTGTTAGTCTGCTGCCAGTGTTAGTCTGCTGCTAGTGTTAGTCTGCTGCAGTGTTAGTCTGCTGCTATTGTTAGTCTGCTGCCAGTGTTAATCTGCTGCCAGTGTTAGTCTGCTGCCAGTGTTAGTCTGCTGCCAGTGTTAGTCTGCTGCTATTGTTAGTCTGCTGCTATTGTTAGTCTGTTGCCAGTGTTAATCTGCTGCCAGTGTTAGTCTGCTGCTAGTGTTAGTCTGCTGCTATTGTTAGTCTGCTGCCAGTGTTAATCTGCTGCCAGTGTTAGTCTGCTGCTAGTGTTAGTCTGCTACTAGTGTTAGTTTGCTGCTAATGTTAGTCTGCTGCTAGTGTTAATCTGCTGCCAGTGTTAGTCTGCTGCTTGTGTTAGTCACCTGCCAGTGTTAGTCTGCTGCCAGTATTAATCTGCTGCCAGTGTTAGTCTGCTGCCATTGTTAGTCTGCTGCCAGTGTTAATATGCTGCCAGTGTTAGTCTGCTGCTAGTGTTGTCTGTTGCCAGTGTTAGTCTGCTGCCAGTGTTAATCTGCTGCTAGTGTTAGTCTGCTGCTAGTGTTAGTCTGCTGCTAGTGTTACCGGCGCTCCGTGCTCCCCAAAATAAGTGCGCGGGTCTCCGAGTCGTCCAGAACACTTCTGGAAGACATCAATTATATACAGTTCGCGGAATAGATTATCGACAAGATTTGATTCTCTGTGATCTATGACGTCACGGTTAATCTTGGCCTCTCTGGGGGGGGGGTCACTATCTCTTGACGTCATCACCCTCTCCCTCCCCGGGCTGGTGGCCCGAAACAGATCTCAGGAGAGGATGAATTCTTCACCATCATTTGATATTTATTATGATCTTTGTTGTACTAGGGGCACCCGTCAGGGGTCCCTGTCTAGGACATTGTAGGGGTCCCTTATTACTAGGGGGGGCCCGTCAGGGGGTCCCTGCTTGGGACAGTTACTACGCTGTGGTGACTTTCCTCCTGGTACCCAGGTAAGCCCAGGCCGGCCTGTGTCGTGGGGCTGCCCAGGGCGGCCTGTGTCGTGGGGCTGCCCAGGCCGGCCTGTGTCGTGAGGCTGTCCAGGGCGGCCTGTGTCGTGAGGCTGTCCAGGGCGGCCTGTGTCGTGAGGCTGTCCAGGCCGGCCTGTGTCGTGGGGCTGTCCAGGCCGGCCTGTATCGTGGGGCTGTCCAGGCCGGCCTGTGTCGTGAGGCTGTCCAGGGCGGCCTGTGTCGTGAGGCTGTCCAGGGCGGCCTGTGTCGTGAGGCTGTCCAGGGCGGCCTGTGTCGTGAGGCTGTCCAGGGCGGCCTGTGTCGTGAGGCTGTCCAGGGCGGCCTGTGTCGTGAGGCTGTCCAGGGCGGCCTGTGTCGTGAGGCTGTCCAGGGCGGCCTGTGTCGTGAGGCTGTCCAGGGCGGCCTGTGTCGTGAGGCTGTCCAGGGCGGCCTGTGTCGTGAGGCTGTCCAGGGCGGCCTGTGTCGTGAGGCTGCCCAGGCCGGCCTGTGTCGTGAGGCTGTCAAGCACCAACCTAACCTGTTGACCTCATCTGTACAGCTCTACTCTCACCACTGTTAAAACATCTCCCAAACCGACTAAAGGACACTACTGACTTCCTTGAACGCGTACTGAACTATGATGACCCTCTGCCACATGGTGCATGTGTCTTCTCCCTTGATGTAGTGTCCTTATACCCAAGTATCCCGCAACGAGAAGCAGCACGACAAGTAGCGACGTTCTTAGACACAAACACAAGATCCGGCAGCCTTAAGTACGCAGGTGTCTGCAGGCCTCCCACGGAAGAGCGCCTTCAAGAGGCAAGAATTGTACACACAACATTTGAAGCGGCCACTCACGAGTACAGACCAGCGGGGGATCTCTACCTAAGCTACTTAACTTATACTGTTAGCTACTACTTAACTTATACCTATAATAGGTTATGTAATAATTGTAATTACGAAGTAATAAGATGCTTATCTTAACATACTAAGAAGGTTAGGTAAGGTCGGTGTTTTCTATGAAGCTTTTCAAGGTAAACTAAAATATTCACAATAAATTAGTATGTCACATATGCACGTATTTAATAAGTCAATATTGACTATACGAAAGTGCGAGAACGGGTTGAGCGCACACAGATGATATTTTTTAGAGCAATGATGGCAGGCGAACATGACCTCGGAGCTTTCTTCGCCTCGACAAATGGGGTCCACCCTAACCTCTGTTTCATCACAGAAATGAGTGAAACAGCATTGACCTTCTTGGACACACATGTTTACCTCGACGAGCACAGGAACATTCAAACAACAATCTTTTACAACCCGACGAACACATACTCATATCTACCATACTCGTCAAGCCGTCCACTATCAGTAAACAGATCACTGGCCTACTCCCTGGGAATTCGACTGAAATGAACAGTCAACGATGGGGAGAGACTATGGGGACCCAGCGTGGAAGAACTTCCGATAAGATCTGCCCATGTTAGCTAGGACACGAGGTCCGTCCTTAAATGACATCTTGGTATAAACAACATTTCTCTAGCAAACCCCAGACACCGTAGGGTCAAGGAGGCTCCAATATAGCTCTCCCCTCTGACTCTTCCCCCTTCCCTTCCCCTCTCTATCAATCTCCCAGCTCTACATCTTTCTCTCCCCCCTCTCTTACCTCTCCTCTCCTCTTGCCCTCGCTCTCCACCTATCTTCTCATCACCCGCTTCTCTCTCTCCCTCTCTAAGAAATTTTTTTTAAAGAAACACAAACAGCTGAATAAGTCTACGGGCTTCACAAACAACATTTCAGATTTGACTTCATGAAAATCGCAGGGCGTGTGGGGTGGGGGGGAGTAAGATGCCTATAGTGTGGCCCTGGAGCCGACCTTGACTGGCCTTTGACACTCCCCTACCCTATATGTTTCATCTATGATAGTCGGGTGAGGCTAGCCGCAAGCGTCTGGTCCCCAACCCTGAACAGAGAAGCTCTCTCATAGAAATTGACAGTTATAACCGCAGCGATATTCTAGTGAGAACATGGCGGACAGTGTTGCTCAGCCCAGCACCGGTGACCAGGTGGCGCCTCTCATGGCCAGGTGGTGCCACTCATGGCCAGGTGGCGCCTCTCATGGCCAGGTGGTGCCACTCATGGCCAGGTGGTGCCACTCATGGCCAGGTGGTGCCTCTCATGGCCAGGTGGTGCCACTCATGGCCAGGTGGTGCCTCTCATGGCCAGGTGGTGCCTCTCATGGCCAGATGGCGCCACTCATGGCCAGGTGGTGCCACACATGGTCAGGTGGTGCCACACATGGCCAGGTGGTGCCACTCACGGCCATTTGGTGCCACACATGGCCAGGTGGTGCCGCTCATGGCCAGGTGGTGCCACTCATGGCCAGGTGGTGCCACACATGGGCAGGTGGTGCCACTCACGGCCAGGTGGTGCCACTCATGGCCAGGTGGTGCCACACATGGCCAGGTGGTGCCACTCATGGCCAGGTGGTGCCACACATGGTCAGGTGGTGCCACACATGGCCAGGTGGTGCCACTCACGGCCATTTGGTGCCACACATGGCCAGGTGGTGCCGCTCATGGCCAGGTGGTGCCACTCATGGCCAGGTGGTGCCACACATGGGCAGGTGGTGCCACTCACGGCCAGGTGGTGCCACTCATGGCCAGGTGGTGCCACACATGGCCAGGTGGTGCCACTCATGGCCAGGTGGTGCCACTCATGGCCAGGTGGTGCCACTCATGGCCAGGTGGTGCCACTCATGGCCAGGTGGTGCCACTCATGGCCAGGTGGTGTCACACATGGCCAGGTGGTGCCACACATGGCCAGGTGGTGCCACACATGGCCAGGTGGTGCCACTCATGGCCAGGTGGTGCCACACATGGCCAGGTGGTGCCGCTCATGGCCAGGTGGTGCCACACATGGCCAGGTGGTGCCACACATGGCCAGGTGGTGCCACACATGGCCAGGTGGTGCCACTCATGGCCAGGTGGTGCCACACATGGCCAGGTGGTGCCTCTCATGGCCAGGTGGTGCCACACATGGCCAGGTGGTGCCACTCATGGCCAGGTGGTGCCACTCATGGCCAGGTGGTGCCACTCATGGCCAGGTGGTCATGAGTGGCACCACCTGGCCATGAATGCCTACGATTGAAAGTTCACAACACCATCACCAGAGGGTATGTGCACCTGCCTGCGCGCGCACGCTCGCACACTAAAAAA
>WNGS01002939.1:42497-58540 GCA_020271785.1 Procambarus virginalis | reverse complement strand
TGCAAACAGGAGCCAGAGGCACGACCGCACCAAATCCCATCAGCCTGAGAACTAATGGTTTGGTCGCCGACGGTGGGGTCTGGGGCTCCCCCCTTCCGCCTCCCGAGGAGGGGGGGTTGGGCGACATGATGACGTTATGATGGTTAGCTAATTTTTGCTTGGGGAGTTCTGGTCCACCTGTTCGGTCTTCGGTAGCAATAGTTTACTAGAATAGGGTTTGTTTTGGGGCGCCTACCTTTCTGGGTGCCTATCCCGGTCGATTGGCAGACATGAATGCTCCCAATCATATGGGGGGTCTTTATAGGCCATTGCTCCTCGTGCCTCTCTTAGAGGGGGCCAGGTTCTTGCTCGTGGTCCCCGTTAGGCAAGAACTCCATGCATTGACTGATGCCAGAAATTATACATATCCATTCAGCCTGGATAGCTCCGGGGAGCCTTCAGGACTCGCCCAGACAATGGCATTTCATTACATTAACATTTCATTACATTAGTAAACGCTGTTTTTTTCGTTGGCTCTTTTTTCCTGTTGGCATTTGCCTCTAGGGGTCGGGTCGCTGGGCTTCTTGCTCCTCCGCAGGGGTTTTCTGCTCCTTCGGTTTAAGTGTTTTGGTTGTTCGGTGGCCGCAGTCTCTGTCTTTTCTGGCACGGGATGGGGCTGCTGCGTTCCGGAGGGGTCCTTGGTTGTGTTGGTGCTTGGTGGTCGCGGCCAGAGGTATGTCGTGTTTTGTGTTCAGTGGCGACCCTCTGCTGTTATTTGCGTGCTATGGCATCTGTGTCCGGGCGCGTTTTGAGTTGATCCGGTTCCGTTCTCCCTGTTCGCGGGTGACGGTGCCCCGGGTTGTCAGCCGTGTTCTTACGGCTAACCTGGCTGTGTTCTTTCGCCATGCCCGTGGCATTTGTGGCTTCACAGCTCTTGCTGCCGTCTGGCGGCGTGTCCTGCTGTCTTTGGGCATTTGGGCACGGATCTTTGGTGTTCGTACAGGAGCCTTGATGCTCATTGTCTTATGTTGTTCCCGGGCCCTTTCGGGGCTGTGACGCCTGGGTTGGTGTTTGCTGCCGGTTGTCTCGCTCCGTGGTGGTGTGTGTGTTTTCCCCCCCGTTCCGTCCCTTTGACCTTCCTCTGTGGGTAGTTAGCTCCAGGGAGCCGACAGGGCTCCCCCCAGAAAACCAGCGTTGAATGTAATGAAACGCCATTTTCTGGGTGAGGCCCGAGGCTCCCCGTAACCCTCCCTCCCTCCAGTCGGCAGTTTTTCGCATGTTTCGACATGCAGCCTCAGAACTGATGGGTGGATAGCCGGCGTGGGAGATCTGGGGCTCCCCCTTCCCCCTCCCGGGGAGTTGGGAGCTGCGCACAGCGGCGCTGTGACGTCATACTAGTTTGCTTGTTTTTCTGTTGGGGAGTTCTATCCACTATTTGGCTTTTGGTAGCAATTTTAACCAGAATAGGGGTTTGTTTTGGAATGCTTACCCTTCTGGATGCTTGACCCGGTCGATGGCAGACATAGAATGCTTCCAACCGCACAGGGTTTTCTATAGACCATTGCTCCCCTCCTCTCTGAGGGTGGCCAGGTTCTGGCCATGGTCCCCGGTAGGCCCTAGAACTCCATACACATGACTGATGCCAAAGTCTGACATTAGCATATCAGCCTGGTAAAGCTCCGCAGCCTCCGGGTCTCCCCAGAAAATGGCGTTTCATTAGTTTCATTACATTCAACGCTGGTTTTTGGATTACACTTAGGTGGCCCTGTGGTGACCATAAAGTCCTGCTTACCAGCGTTGGGTTTAGTTATGGCTCGAGTATGAGAGAACCAGTTCACCCCAACCCTTGAGTAGCAAAGGATGCCACCTAGTGGTGTTAGGGATAACTAGATTAGTGAGTATTAGTAGTACAGAGAGTTTGTTTGGTGTTTGCGTATCTCCAAACATTTTCTTGTAAGATAGTTGAGTGGGATGATCATTTATTCCCATTAGTCTCCTAGCCATGAGGCATTCAAAGATGCTTCTTGTCCCTGATATGCTTTCTTCACCTGAACCTGGCATTTTCACTATTCTATATATCCTGGTATGGTAAGCTGGTATCTACTTTTCAGTTGATAACTGATTAGTAGATATGCTCTAAAATATATTTGTCTGAAAAGATTGGCTGGATAATAATAATTATGATTCTTATGTGGAAGTGACATGTGCTTACTCATAAATTGTCTCTGCTTTTCAGTCCCTATTTGGTAAGAAGCTGACAAACTGGATCGAGCAACAGATGATGAGCGCATTTACTACTTGATTGAAAAAGAACCATTAGTCAATCGCTTCATATCTGTCCCACGAGACAAAAGCTCCATCAATTGTGCTGCATTTATAGCTGGCATTATTGAATCTGTTCTTAATGCTACAGGATTTGTAAGTTTTGGTTTTTAACACCTAAAGTGCATCTTTGGAAATATGTTCAATGCACGTCTACCCAGATGCAACAAATCAGAAACTTCCAAAAATATTTTCTGAGGGAGCCCCTTGTGGCTCCTGGAAGCTTCTCACTGAGATGGCTTGCAATTACTGGGTCACATCAGCCATGGAGTTGTTTAGCCTACTTGGGAGCAGAACTTAGCCCCTCATTGACTGAGAGAGCAGGAAACACTCCGTATCCCCACTGGAGTCGGCAAATCAATACAGACCACTCCTGGGTTCAAAAGAAATAGCCTCAAAACTAGCAAGCAAATTCCGCCAACCATGTAAATAAACGATTGTATCTCTTGAAACTAGTGCAAGCTCATTAGCACTCACCCCTATTATCAGTAGGGAATGCAGAGCTCCAGGTCTCACCAGCCTTCCAAGCTAGTTGTGTCGCTGATGTGGACACTGGCAATTGTCCACTGTAAGGTTCCACTGTTGTCATCCAGCCTCTTTAGGTCTGCTGGAAGCCACAACCAAAACCTGGCCTCCTTAGAGGTGCAGGGAATGGTGACATTTTGCTTCCTCACTGGTTGAGGCATCCAGGAAGTCAGCAAGTCGAAACAAACAACTTCTGGTTTAAAAAGAGACCGAAGCCTCAAACCCCGCTTAATGAACTCCCCTAGCTATGTAAACAAATAATCAAATCTCCTGGAGCCAGCATGAGCTCCATTGCCCTTGCCTCCCTCTCTGGTGGGGAAGGGTTTCACCACCTCCTGGAGTTTGAGCTGTCAGTTCTTCCGCTGATGCAGTTGGGTCACCTGACTGTTGTAATGGTTCCCGGATCACCTTTTCCTGCTGGCTCCACTGTCACAACTAAGTGTTTTGGGACTTTGCCTTTAGTGACTTTTCTTCTACATTGTGGTTTATCATGAGTGTAGAGTGCTTTGAGCTGCATGTCCTCAGGGTTACCTTCACAGTGTGCTCCCTAGCACTACCTTTGCATTGCCAGAGTCATCTTCTTGGGAGTGTTCGGAAGTTGCTCCCTTAGAGGTCTTTTCTTGCTTTTTGTGGCTTTCTCACCCTGACTCACCTCGTTCAGGGTGTGTCAGGGGTCTTGTGCCTTTCTGTCTTCATACAGCTCTTGGGTGCGATGACTTGGGTGGGGCACACCTGGTGGCTCACACAGCTCTTGGGTGTGATGACTGGTGGGGTACACTGGTGGCTCACACAGCTCTTGGGTGTGATGACTGGTGGCCACACTGGTGGCTCACACAGCTCTTGGGTGCGATGACTGGTGGGGCACACTGGTGGCTCACACAGCTCTTGGGTGCGATGAACTGGTGGGCCACACTGGTGGCTCACACAGCTCTTGGTGGCGATGACTGGTGGGCCACACTGGTGGCTCACACAGCTCTTGGGTGTGATGACTGGTGGGACACTGGTGGCTCACACAGCTCTTGGGTGTGATGACTGGTGGGCCACACTGGTGGCTCACAGGCTTTCTTTCAGCACCTCAAGGTCTGCCTTCACAGCTGTGTAACCCAGCTGTATCTGTTTTACTTTAAGGCCTAACGTAGTGTCCCCAATGCCAGGGTGTCCTGCATGGTTTACCCCTTCATGCCCTAGAAATCCCTGGTGGGTTTGGTGGTCCTATGGATGTCACCCCTGAACCTGCTCTTACGTTGTGTAAGTTTGAGAGATTGCTCATCATCTGTGTCACTTGACAATGATCACTCATTCTGCCTCTGCTATGCTGCCCCACTGGGTCATGACACCTTCATCCCCCGAGTCCTGTGGGTGTTTGTTTTCCCCATGAGACTTCTTTCTGACCCTCCTGATAAGACTAGGGCATATCAGGTCTCTGGTTTGTGACTGGTTTGTGAGTTATTTTGCTCGGTAGCAGCGGTCTAGGTTTAGCAGTGACCAGGAGACCTGGTCGAGGACCGGGCAAAACAAGCTAACAAGCATGACATCACCACCGCCGACGCGCCACTGTGTGCGCAGCTCCCTTCCTCCACGGCATGGGGAGCCCCAAACCCCCCTGCTGGCTATCCACCCCAGTTCTGAGGCTGATGTGTTGAGTGGCGGTCGTTCGACTCTGGCTCCGATCCTTGTGCAGTGGTGTGCCTTGTGGTGTTGCAGTATGGTGGGTGTGCGAGCCAGGTGTAATTCAAGAAGTACTGTGGCTGCATGTCTCTAGGGTCACCTTCACTAAATGCCCTATAAGTTCTGCCCTTGCAGTTTGGGGTTACCTTCCACACACTGTTCGGGAACTACCTCCGCAGGATTCTTTTGCTGCTCGGCCCTTGGGGTCAGCTGGTGCTTTCTTGCCACTGTTTGTCCTTGGGTAGGAGGTAGTATCCTTGCTGGCATGGGCACAAAGTACTATGTAGCTGTCTTATAATATGCATAGTGACAGGTTCTGTTCCTCCTGGAGACGTTGTGCTTTAGCGGAGTTTTCTTTACCTTTTCTTTGACTGGTGAGGGTCTGCCTGGTGTGGCTGTAGGACCATTTGTATTATTTTGGTGGCCCTCCGCTAGGCCCCCGTGATTGTACATGTTGCAGAGGTTCAGCTTATATTTGTTTGTTAGGTCGTTCTGGGATAACCGGTTAGTAAGGGGCCTGACAGCTGAGTGGACAGCACTTCGGATTCGTAGTCCTGAGGTTCCGGGTTCCATCCCTGGCGGAGGCGAAAACGAATGGGCAGAGTTTCTTTCACCCTGATGCCCCTATTACCTAGCAGTAAATAGGTACCTGGGAGTTAGACAACTGCTACTGGCTGCTTCCTGGGGTGTGTAACAAAAAGAGGCCTGGTCAAGGACCGGCCATGGAGACGCTAAGCCCTGAAATCATCTCAAGATAACCTCAAGATGAGCAGTACCTTGCCTGAGCTTCCTGTAGGAGTCAGTCTAATGGCCCTGGAAAACCCAATTCGGGCTCATTGATCCAGTGCATGCTACCTCTGAGTCCCATCTCACTTTGTGCGAGTTTGAAGGTTGCTGTCCCCTTGTCTCAGGTGACACTCACCGGTTTTGCCTGCGCCATGCTGCCTGTTGTGTCAATGATACCTTTGACTCAGAGTCCTGCAAGTGGTGTTCCTTGCTTGTACTCAAATTCACCCAGTCCACTGATATTTATATTTGGGTGCAGGCAGCTTCAGTGTTGTATAGGAGGTTTAGGTTGCTGCAACGCACTAGGTTGGTTGCCATTCCAGATGCCCCAAGGCTGCCCCACTTTGGGTATAGGGACTTTGAGGGCGTTAGTCGCCTCAACTTTGGTTTCGTCCGCGCCCCCTTGTCCTTCCCCGTCTGTTGTTCATTCGCCCCCCCCCCCCATGTTGCTGGCTCTCAAACGTCTGAGGGTTTCAGAGTTTAGGCAGGGTTTAGATGGTGGTGATACTCAGGCGGTTTCAGGGCTGCCCCTTCTGGTTTGGCAGCAGGGGCATTCAAGCCTGTTCCTCCTTCCAGGGCTTTGGGTCGGACCAGCGGACCCCCCTTCTTTCCTGCTTTTCCGGTGGACTTTGCTTTTTCTCTAGAGGCAGAGGGTTTGGAGGATGGCTCTGCCCTGGGTCCTGATGTGGAAAATCCCGGGGCTGAAGGTGGGGGGGTTTGGCTTGGGGGGGTCTGGGTCTTGTGTGGGATTCGGACCGCTTCCTTGTCTCTCCCTCCAGCAGAGTTGCTGCAGCTGCAGTCCCATCTTTGGCTGTTTTTTGGAGGGCACCCAGGTCACTATTCGTTGTTCGGGCAGCTGTGCGGGAGTCTGAACTTCTTCATGCTGGTCTACCCATCGGGTTGGATCTGGCTTCAGCGCTTGTTCTGGTTCCTTCGGGGACGTCCCTTCCACTGCTTTCGCAATCGCTGGGTTCAGTCCTCGGGGGGCCTTGCGTCGGCTGCTGCGTTGCCGGCTTCCCCTTTGGGTTCTACAGGGTTCAGTGCTGTGGCGCCTACCCGAGCTCTCACTTGATGTGTTCAAGGATGCCTCGTCTCTTGGCTGGGATTTTGTGACCATTGCTCACCAGGCTGACCAGGGTTGGTGGGATCCGTCCTTCCAGCAGGCTCACAGCTCAGTGCGGGAGTTCACGGCAGTGTGACTTTTGCCGGTCTTTTTGCCGGTTTGCCGGTGGTTTTGGGAGCTGGTCTGCCGAGCGGACAGCACACTGAACTTGTGATCCTGTGGTCCCGGGTTCGATCCGGCTCCGGTGAGAAACAATGGGCAGAGTTTCTTTCACCCTATGCCCCTGTTACCTAGCAGTAAAATAGGTACCTGGGTGTTAATCAGCTGTCACGGGCTGCTTCGCTTCCTGGGGGTGGAGGCCTGGTCGAGGACCGGGCCGCGGGGACACTAAAGCCCCGAAATCATCTCAAGATAACCTTAAGATAACCTCACAGGGTTCGCGTCTCTTGCGGATGAACGATCCAGCTCCATTTGAACTGCTTTCCAGTGGTTCATTGTCTGAACCGTTGGGGGTTCTGTGCGGGCCTTGGCTCTTTGGGGTTGGTTGCTTCAGGTGACTCGTCTGCTGGTGTCGTGGGGTTTGGCTCTCCCGGCAGTTCATATCCAGCAAGTGTCCAACGTCCTGGCAGACGGCCTGTCTCGGTTCATTTCCCTGTACACAGAATGGACAGTTGACGCCGATTCCTGCAGTTTGCTCTGCTGGGTGTACCGGCACCCAGTGGTGAACCTCTTCGTGTCGGCGTGGTTGAGGCATCTCCCGGTACATGTGGTGCCCTACCCCGACTGCGAGGCCATCAGGGTCGATGCCTTTCGGCAGGATTGGTCGAGGTGGGGGTTACCTGTACCTCTTCTCCCCCGGTCCAGCTGTTGCTTTAGGTTCTGGCTCAGTTGGAGACTTACCAGGGGAGAGTAGTCCTGTTGGCCCCTTGGTAGCCGGCCCAGCCTTGGTTTCTTATGCTGCTTGCTTGGTATCTAAACCCTGGGGTCTTTCCGCGGCTTCGTCTCTTTCAGCAGATTGATCCGGTCTGGTATGTTGCTGATTCGATCTTCTCCTCCGATCTTCGCATCTGGTCTTTGTGATGCGGGTTTATCACCACTTGTATGGTGATCAGGTGACTTCGTTGATGGTGTCCCACCTGCATGTTTCGTCTCGGTGACTGTATGAAATTTCCTGGTGGTCTTTTCATCACATTTTGTCTCTTCGTATGTTGTCTTTGATTTCTAATTGGCTCTTTTGTCATTTCTCTCTTCGCTGTTTCAGGACTGTCATCTTATGCTGAATATTGTCCCCTCATACCATGCAGCGCTGGTGGAGCTGCTTCAGCTTACGTTCAGGGTGGATGTCACTTCTGCTCTCTTCCTCAAGCTATCTCGTGCATTGTTTTACCTCCGGCCTGCTCATGCGCCGCCTGAGCCTTCCTGGTCATTGGACTGGATGCTTTCTTTTCTCTCTTCTTCTCGGGTTATGGTATCCCCTTCGGTTCAGGATTGTTTTTCTAAGGGTCTTTTCTTGTTGGCATTGGCCTCTGGGGGGTCGGGTCGGAGGAGTTTCGTGCTTTCCTCTGGCACAGGGGTTTCTGCTCTTTCGGTCCTGGTGATCGGTTTGTTTGTTTGCAGCCGTTTCCTTCTTTTCTGGCAAAGTATGTGACTGCTGCTTTCTGTAGGGGTCCTTGGGATGTTGATGCTTGATTGCTTCGGCAGAGGGTGTATCATGTCTTGTGCCTGGTTGTGGCTCTTCGCCGTTACTTAGACACCACGGCCTCGGTGGCTGGGGACGCACTTTGAGTGGACCTGGTTTCCCTTCTTCCTTGTTCCAGGGTGCGGGTCTCCCAGGTCATCTTGAGGGTTATTCGGTCCAGCCAGCCTGCGGTCTATCCTCATGCCCACGACATTCATAAGTTCGCAGCTTTGGCTGCTGTTTTGATAACATGTCCTGGGCTGACATTCAGGTGCAGGGTTTTTGGTGGTTAAACAAAGTCCTGGCCGCACGTTACCTGGTTAATGTTCTTGGTCCTGCTCGAGCGTGTATAGCCCTGGGTCTCAGGTTGCAGGCAGTTGTCATGACTTGGAGTTGAGGAGCGAGTGGCGACCGCCTCCCGGGTAAGTCCCTCTTTTTCTTGTCTTTGGTTAGGTAGTTCCAGGGAGCTGGAAGGGCTCTCCACAGAAAACCAGCATTGGATGTAATGAAACGCAATTTTCTGGGTGAGTCCCGGAGGGTCCACAGCAACTCTCCCTCCCTCAGGTTTGCATTTTTGAAATTCAGCCTCTGAACTGGGGTTGAATAGCTGGTGTGGGGGTGTCTGGTGCTCCCTTCCTCCTCCTGGGGAGGGGGGAGCTGCGCACACAGTGGTGAGGCGGGGATGGTGACGTCATGCTTGTTTGCTTGTTTTCAGTTTCTGGAGTTCTGCTCGCTAGTTCGGCTTTCGGTCGCAATTTTTAACCAGCTGTAGTTTGTTTTGGGATGCCTACTGTTCTGGTTGCCTAACCTGGTATATGGCAGACATAGAATTCTTCCAACCACATGGGGCTTTCTATAGGGCATTGCTCCTTGTGCCTCTTTGAGGGGGCCAGGTTCTGCCTTGTGGTCCCCGGTAGGTTAGAACTCCATCGAATTGACTGATGCCACGGTCCATATCAGCCCGGTAAGATCCGGGGTGCCTCCGGGACTCGCCCAGAAAATGCTGTTGTATTACATTCAACGCTGGTTTTATGGAGCCTGTGGAGGAGTTGGTCAGTTTCTGCCCCCTCCAGAGGTTTGAGTTTTCCATGCAGACTTCTTTCCCTTGCCTGCCTCAGGTTATTTTGAAGTGGATGTCATCTGGCGTAGTTGAAATGACTACACCTCTTCGGTGGGTTTCCCGCTTCCGAAACAGGACTCGATGAAGCTCCAGTTCATCCTTGACCTTTTGAGGTTAAACCTGATTATCCTCTGTCCTACGTTCCGGATGACCACCTTGTCCAAGGTTTGTCTCATATTAAAGATGGACTCTGGGATGCATATTGGCACATACGCATTCAAGAAGTGAAGGCATGCATTCAGGGAATTAGCTCTATGCATCCAAGATTCAAGGAGTGGCTAGATTTTGTGGTGGGATGGCACACTTACCTCTTTTGGGTTCTTCTGTTTGGATTCAGTCTGGTTCCATGCACATTTACGTGCTTGGTTCGTCTTCAATTGTTGGGGCTTTGTACTTTGGCCTACATTGATGACTATATGGTGTGGGCTCCCAGTTGGCCTGCTTGTCTGCTTGCCAGATATCTGGTTCTTTCCCAGCTCACCGGATTCTGGTTCCCGGTGAACTGGTATAAGTCCCAGTTGGTTCAATTCCAGGTTCAGGGCTATTTGTAGGACTCTTGGTCAGCTTCTTTTTCCCTTCCTCTGGCGGCCTTGATCTGGCTGCAGCATTACAATCTGTTGGTATTGCGTCAGCCCAAAGTGACTCAGTGGTTGTCGAGCGGTTGTGCTGAAGCCTGAATTTCGCCTACGTAGTTTTCCTCTGGGCAGAGTGTGGTTTCAGCAGCTGTTCTGATATCTCTGGTTCAGTCCCTTTCACCACTACCACAATCCATTGACTATTTACCAGATGCTGCTTTGCCGGCTTCCTCTTCAGGTTGTTCTGGGTTTGGTTTCCTGGCACCTCGCTCTGCCCTCACTTGACATCTTCAAGGACACCTTGGCTCTAGGTTTAGGCTTTTGTGACCAGTGCTCACCAAGCAGGCCAGGGTCATTTGTCTCCTCTCTTTTGTCAGGATTACAGCATGGTGCTGGAGTTTGTGGCAATATCGAATGTGCTTTGAAGGGTTCTGGTTCCTCTGGGCTCCATGCTCCGGCTCCGTTCGGACTGTTGTTCTCCATTGTTCATTGCCTCATCTGGGGGCGGGCACATTGATTCCTTGCTCTTTGGAACTGGATGCTGCTAGTTGCTCTTCTACTGGCTTCTCAGATTTGGTTCTCTGCACAGTTCATGTTCAGGTAATGTCCAACGTTCTTGCGGATGGTCTGTACTGGTTCCTTCCCTCCTCCACCAAGCGGACTGTCGATGCCCTCTCCTTATTCGGTTTTGTGAGACATTTGGGCACCCGGAGGTGGACCCTCTTTAATTCGGTGTGGAATTGCCGTTTTCCTCTGAATGTGGCTCTGTATCCTGATCATGAGGGCCTCGCGGTAGATGTCTTTCAGCTGGACTGGTCAAGATGGAGGTTCATATACATCTTTTTCAGTAGTTTGGCTGTTGCTTTGGGTTCTGGTCAGGTTGGTGTCCTACCAGGGAAGTGTGTTCCTTCTGGCTCCTTGGTGGCTTGTCCAACCTTGGTTTCAGGGGCTGCTGGTTCTGTGTCTGAATCTGAACTTTTTCCATAGCTCCACCTTTACCAGAAGGTCGGCCCAGTGACGTATTTCACTGGTTCACACTTCTCAGCTCTTCGTGTTTGGAGTTTCTGTGGAGAGTCCTGTCGGTTCCCTAAAGGTCGGTGCCTTTCCTTTAGTGGAAGGAGAAGGGAAGGGAAGGGAAGGGGAATTGTCAGGAGAAAATGCCAAGCCATGACGATAATACAGCACTGGGAAGGGATGATGATGTGGATTTGGGATGGAGTTGGGGGGAAGGAATGGTGCCCAACCACCTGGACGGTTGGAGATTGAATACCAACCTGCATAAAGCGAGATCGTTGCTCACTCTATCATCCAGAACAAGTGGTTGAGCAGGGGATTAGGGGGGGGGGGGAAGGAGAAGCGTATGAGGGTTTTCGGGTTGGGTGGGAGTTTTGTTTTGTTCAGGATGTGGGTCAGTTAACTCCAGAGGTTGCCCCCTTCTAATTCAGGCACAGAGTCAGTTGAGCCTATTGGTCCTGCTAAGGCTTCTGGGTAGTCCTTCATCAGCCAGCCCTCCTTTCTTTGAGCCCTCTCCCTTGGACTTCGTTTCTTTGTCCTGGACATGGACTCTGCCCCAGAGCCCACTGCTGTGGTTCTTGGGGCTTGTGGGAGTCAGTTGTGAGTACTTGGGTCCCCTGTGACTCTCTGTTGGCTATTGTGCCTTTCATGGTGGGTCTTTTCTTGCAAGGGTGGAGGGTTTCATTACCCCCTCTGTCTGTTTTTGTTTGGTTGCAGTTCCCCCCCCCCTGCATTTGATCCAACACGTTGAAGGGTCATCGGGGTTAGCGTCCCACAGGTGCCTGCTCTTGCAGCAGCTCGTGAGGCTTCTTTTCTGTGCTTCCTAGTGTTCCAGTTCTGCCTTCTTGTTGGTCGAGGTTTTGATGTTCCTTGACTGGCAGATATTCCCATAGTGCTTTGTGCCTCATTGGTCATGCCCTCACTCTTTGGTTGTGGGTTGTTTTTTTACTGGGCTTCTTGTTGTTTGCTTGTTTATTCCTGCCTTTCCTGTAGTGGGAGTTCACGAAGCTATCCTTTTTCCCTTGTGGTCGATGGCACTTGTGGCAGCTTCTACTGTGCTTGTTTTCTTTTGGGTCTCTGTTGTGCATACCTGTTGTTCCTGGCTCTGTTGTCTGCCTCTCCATTTTTCCCATTCCTTTTTACAAAGTAAATTGTTGCAGACTTTTTGTCCTCTGTGGCTCCTGTCTGCCATTTGATCATGGACTTCCATTTTTACGGGCTTCTGGTCTAGGTCTTTAAGGCTGTCGGGTAGGGCTAGGGCATCACCTTTATTTGGTCAGGGTAAGCCATCAGTGGAGCCATTGGCCTGGTCACATGCACCTTACCAAACTGGTTCTTCTCCGTCTGGTCATGATCCATGCTCAGTGCTTGGAAGGTAGGCTCTCGGGGTTCACATCGTCCTTTTCGTGGTTCACCTCTTGGATGGGGTGGTGATGGAAGTGGCTCATTTGGTTTGCCGACTTCTGGTCTCATTATTCATGGGCCTATTGGGTTGTTTCTCACAGCCGGCAGTGGAGTTGGTTGGACCCTTACCCTTTCAGGGGGTTGGGTCTTTCTGGACAGGCTTCCCCTTGTTGTCTTTCTCAGGTCATCTTGGAGTGGGTGGAGTCGAGTGTGATCGAGATCTCTTCATCCCTTTTGTGGGTTGGTTTCACATCTTTTTCCAGTTCTAAAACAGGATTGTCCGTACCTTTGGTTCGTCCTCAGCCTTTCGGGGTTGAATCAGTTCATTCCTTGCCCCCTCTTTTCGGATGACCACTTTGTCCCAGGTCCATCCTTTCCTTGAAGCAGATACTTTGATGGTTTTCCTGGATCTCTTGGACACTTACTGACACATCCAACAAAATATTGCCAGAACAAATGTGCACACCAAGAGAAAACTAGATAGTTTTGAGAAGTGCCGGACCAACTGAGCTGCGGTGAATGTGGGTCTGCGGGCTGCTTCAAGCAACAACCTGTTGGACCAAGTTCTCACCAGTCAGTAGAACACCACCCAGAACCCCATCCAGGTACAATCCTGATGTATCCGGAGTTCAGGGATTTATGGTGTCCATTTTTATCTGGGGTTGTTTCTTTAGGCGTTGTCTTTAGTTTCCAGTTGCTGGGTTGGTGAACTTTTTGCTCTCCTCTAGCACCAGGGGTTTGTTCTTTTGGCATTTTTTTGTTTGCAGTATGCTCATTCTTTTCTGGTGAGAAATGAGTTGGTTGGCTTTCATAGGGGTCCTCCAGTAGTTGATGCTTGGTTGGTCTGGTTGGAGGCACATCGTGTGGTGTCTGGTGGCGGCTCCTCGCTGCTACCTTCATTACACCGGATCTGTCTCGGCAGATGCCTTGTGGTTGGATCCTGTTGCCTTGGTCCCTTGTTCATAGGCTTGTCTTTCTCAGGTCTGCTGTGTCTTCCAGTCTGGTCATCCTGCAGTCTACCATCTTGCCCAAGTTAAAAAGTATGCTGCTCTCTCAGCTGTCTTAGTGAATATGTCCTGAGTGGTTACTAGGGCACTGAGGTTTTAGTGATCAGATGGGGCTCTAATGGCCTGGTATCTTGTTGATGTGCCTGGGCCCCAGTGTCCTTGTGTGACATTGGGTCATCTTTCTAGACTCTCTCTCTCTTCTTTGTCTTAGTACCTGCAGTGTTCCCTCCCCCCTAGCTTGTGCCCATTAATCCCTTCACCATGGGTTGTTAAGGAGCCGATGTGTCACAATAACGTGACTGAAAATATGATGACCAAACCACACATTTTAAGATAGAGAAACGACGACATTTTGGTCTGTCCTGGACCACTAGCAAGTTGTATTTTCGCACACTACTTGCAATGATGAAATACGTGTCCACATATGACTTAACCCTTAAACCGCTAACTGTTAAATAGCAAACATCCCCAGGATGCTCAAGAAAAAAATTGCTCTGAAAAAATTATTTCTGTGGGGAGCCCCTACGGCTCCCTGGAGCTTATCGGGCTAATGTATGTTATGTTAGACCGGGACACTAGCTATGGAGTTCAGACCTACCAGGGACCAGCGCCAGAACCTGGCCCCTTCAGAGAGGTTTCAGGGAGCAATGGCCCTGGAAAACCCCATATGGTTGGGGGTTTTCCTTATCTGCCATCGACCGGGGTTAGGCACCCAGAAAGGTAGGCGTAACAAAACAAACCCCACTTGGTAGAAAACTACAGCAAACCGAACAGAGAGGTAGAAAAACTCCCTATAGTCACAAGGAAAACAATCAAACAATCACTTTACTGCCGCGCCGGTTGTCCGCGCAGCCCTCCCCTCCCCGGGAGGGGGAGGGGGGGCCCCGGACCTCACCGCGCCGGCTGCCGTCAGTTCGTAAGCTAGTGTCAACCGGGATACACGCTTCTCTGGCCTCAAATTCCTTGGCGGTGTTTGCCTCGTGTGGCGTTCTCTGCTGTTTTTTGTGGTTTGCGGTGGCCAGGAGTATTTCATCAGTGCCGGGGCTGCATGCGTCTAGGGGTTCCCTTCCCTAGGCGCCCTGTGAGTACTGCCCTTGCGTGTCAGGGTTATCTTCTCTGGGGCGTTCGGGAACCGCTCCCGTAGAGGTTCTTGCTGCTCGGCATTTGCCTCGCCCTTGGGGCCAGCTGGGGCTTGGGGCCCTTGTTTGGCCTTGGGTAGGGAGTTGGTGTTGTGCTGGTTAGGGCGCCAAGGTGTTGCGCTGCCTGCCACCTACGCGGCGGCCGGTTCCTGTTGCCTCTGGGGACGGTGTACTTTTGCGGGGTTTTTCTTTTGTTTTTATTTTCTTGCCTGGTGGGGGTCTGCATAGTGTGGCTATAGTTCCACTGGTAGTGTTTGGCGGCCCTCTGCTAGGCCCCCGTGCTTGTACACGTCCCGGGGGTTTTCAGTATTAATCTATACCCTTGTTTTCGGGTTTCTTAACCGGTTAGCAACACCTTGCCCGGGCTTCCCGTAGTTGCTAACCTACGGGCCCTGGAAACCTCTGTCTGGGCTCGGGGGACCATTGCATGTGTCTTCCGGGTACCAACCCGTCTTGTACGGGATCGTTGGTTGCTGTGCCTTTGTCTCTAGGTTACAGTCGCCATTTCCCTCCGTCATGCTGCCTGTTGGGTCCCTGACACCTTGACCCGGAGTCTTGCGAGAGAGTTTCTCTGCTTGTTCTCCAGTACTCCTGATGTTATTACTGTTCAGAGTACAGGCGGCATCCGTGTTGCAAGCTAGGTTAGGTTGCTGCAACATGTTCGGTTGGTTTCCCACTCGGATGCCCCGAGGCCGCCCCGTTTTGGTTCGGTGCTGTTCGCCCTCCTCCCTCCCTGTTCCCGGTTCCGGACTGTGCGGGTTTCGGGGTCGGGGCGGGGTTTAGTTGGGGCAGAGACTCGGGCGGTTTTCGGGGGCTGCCCCATTCGGGTTGGGGGACGGAGGTTTTAGAGCCTGTTCCTCCTGCCAAGGCTTCTGGGGCTTACCAGCGGCCCATTTCTTGCTGCCTTTCCCATGGACTCTTTCTTTTCTTTAAGGGCGGAGGGCTTGGAGGACGGCTCTGCCCCGGGGCCTCTGTTGCTGGTTCCCGGGGCTGTGGGGGATGCCTGCTAGCAGTTCTGGGGCGGTTTGCCCCTGCCGGGGTTTTTCTGCTTTTGGGCGGGTTTTTAGCCCATCCAGTCTGCTTGTTTCCCACTTTTGCTGGCGTGTTTTGTCTCTTAGCGTCAAGCACAGCCCCTGCTGGCGGCCATTTTCGTCTGCCTGTTTCCCGGCGTGGCCACCAGGGCGGCGTTGCAGTTTGTTTACATACGCCTGGGTGTGCGAGCGAGCGTCTGGGGTGAGTTTTTCACCCTTTTTTTCAGGGGGTTTTCTTCTCCTGTTGTCGTTTCTTTGCTTTTCTGGTGTTTTCTGCCCGTTACTGTTCCTTGGGTATGTTTGGGTGTTTATTTTCCACCGGGCTTCTGGGCCCATGGGTTTGGGCTCAGTGTTTCTGGCTGTTAGGCTTGCTCCCACACCTTGTCCCTCGGTTTTCGGTCTGTTATGACTGTTTCCCCGAGGGTTCTGTATGGGGCTGCGCTTTGCCTTCTGTGGTGTTCTCCGCCGGCAATTGTGGTGGTTTGGCCTCCCCCTGGTTTGATTCTGGGTTCCTTTGGGTTCTTTGGTTTCGTTCCAGATGTTTCTTCCTCTTGGGCCCCCTTTTGTGGTTCAGGGGGCTTTGTTTCCTCATGTGACCTGGTTCTGCCTTCTGGGGTTCCGGGTCTTCCTGGCTTGCAGACTGCTCTTTTTGGGTCTAGGCACATGTTGTGGTTGTGCTGGGCCTTTGAGGTTTTGCTGTCGAGGTGGGCCTTTTGATGCAGTTTAGTGCCT
>WNGS01002939.1:17283-30713 GCA_020271785.1 Procambarus virginalis | reverse complement strand
AGCTTTCCCACGCTGATATGCTAATGTCAGACTTTGGCATCAGTCATGTGTATGGAGTTCTAGGGCCTACCGGGGACCACGGCCAGAACCTGGCCCCCTCAGAGAGGCAAGGGGAGCAATGACGTATAGAAACCCCCGTGTGGTTGGAAGCATTCTATGTCTGCCGGGTCAATCATCCAGAAAGTTAAGCATTCCAAAACAAACCCCTATTCTGGTTAAAATTGCTACCAAAAGCGAAACTAGTGGATAGAACTCCCCAACAGAAAAACAAGCAAACTAGTATGATGTCACAGCGCCGCTGTCTGCGCAGCTCCCCCCTCCCCGGGAGGGGGAAGGGGGAGCCCCAGACCTCCCACGCCGGCTATCCACCCATCAGTTCTTCGGCTGATGCTATAGGCACTGGTTTTGTGCTCCGGCTTCAGTAGTTGTTTCAGCACTGTACCTAGAGTGTGGTGTCTCTCTTCTAGGTGGTGCGTGAGCCGGGAGTGAGTCTCCAGTACTCGGGCTGCATGCGCCTTGGGTTCCCTTCCCTAGGTGCCCTGTAAGTACTGCCCTTGGGGCTTGGGGCCACCTTCCACAAGTTCCTTGGGTTCTGCCCCTACTAGGCCATTTACTGCTTGATTTTCTCTTTTTGTTCTCGGGTGTTCTATCTCCTTTGTTCGCCTTAGGGTAAGGGGCAGTTTTGCACTGGTGGGCCGCAGGGTACTGTGCAGCTTGTCTCCACCAATCATAGGGCCGGCTCTGTTCCGCTTCGGTACGCTGTCCTCTTGCGGGGTTTTCTTTTTCTTTTTGTTTATCTACCTGGTGGGGGGTCTGCCATCATTCTTGTCCCTTGTGTCCCGAGTATTTTTCTGGTGGTTCCCCCTGTTAGGTCCCCATGAGTGTACACGTCCCGGGGTTCAGCTCTTAGAAAGTTGTTTGGTAGCTTTGGGCGCCGGTTAGCAGTACTCTGCCTGGGATTACTTGAGCACAAGTCCTCTTATATTAACGCTCGGGACCCTGGGAATTCCCTGGGGGCGCGCGGGTCTGATGAATGTGACCCCAGAGTCCCTCCCCCCTCGCTTCCAGCGAGTTTGAGGGTTGCTCTCACCCCTTGTCTCAGGGTGATTCTCTGTTTTGCCTCCATCTGCTGCCTTTGGGGTCGGTGACACCTTCGACCCGGAGTTCTGCGAGTTTGGTTGCTCGTTGTGGCTCGGTTACCCAGTTGTGCTGACTAAGCGGGTGCGGGCAGCAGGGGCGTTGCACTTTGAGCCTTGGTGGTGGCAACACTCTCGTTTGTTTGCTTCCCGGGATCCCCGGGGCTGCCCCGTTTTGGTTCGTTTTGGAACTTGGGGGTGTTGGTTGCTTTGGTTCCTTCCACGTCCCCTTGTCTTTCCCCTGGATCCCCCCTTTCTGCTTACATCCGGTTCCTTACCGTCCGTGGGTTTGGGGCGGGGTTTGATGGTGTTGTGACTCGGGCAGTCTCGGGGATTTCCCCTTCCGGGGTAGTGACGGGGGCATTTGAGCCTGTTCCTCCAGCCGTGTTGTAAGAGTCTGCCAGTGGGCTCCCTTCCTTAGTATTTTTGCGGCTGGCCCGGTTTTCTGGTACAGCCGGGCTTTGAGGGTACGGCCCGGCCCCGGGGCCTGTCGTGTGGGTTCCCGGGGTTGGGGAGGGGCTGACTTGCGGACCTTGGCCCTGTAGGACCCTGTGGGTTTTTTTTCTCCCCCTCTAGGCGGGGCTTGTGGTTACACGTAGTGAGGTTTTTCCTCCCCACTCGCTGTACGTGTTGTAGGCCGTCGGCCCCTCCCCGGGCTTGGTTCCTTGGCCTTTGAGTCGGTTGGTTCCGTGCTGTAGGTGGATGCTCCCCCCTTTTTGGGACGGTGTCTTCGTCGTGTTTCTCCGTTCTTGGGGTTCAACGTGACTTTTGATCTCTGATGCGACTGTGCCTTTGTGTGCTTTTGGGATTGGTGTTTGCTTCTGTGTTCTTGGGGGTTTGGGAATGTTTTTGCTACTTCCCGTATTTTTGGAACGTCTGTCGGCTCCTAGTCCGGGTCGCCGTGTTTGGCTACTTGTAGTCCGGTTGGGCTACTTGTAGCCCAGTTGGGCTGCTCGTGGCCCGGTTGGGTTCCCTTTGGGCTCTTTGTCTTCGCTTAGTTGGTTGGTTTTCTTGTTACTGCTTTCTCTTTTGGCTAATTTTCTAGTGCAGTAGTCCTGGTTGGCGCCTTCCCGCAGAGCGGGTTGTGCGGTTCGGCCAGCGTGTCATGCGCATGCGCCGTGGAGTTCGTTTTGGTCTGGGCGGTGTACTCACCTAGTTGTACTCACCTAGTTGTGCTTGCAGGGGTTGAGCTCTGGCTCTTTGGTCCCGCCTCTCAACTATCAATCAACAGGTGTACAGGTTCCTGAGCCTATTGGGCTCTATCATATCTTCACTTGAAGCTGTGTATGGAGTCAGCCTGCACCACATTACTTCCTAATGCATTCTATTTGTCATCCACTCTGACACTAAAAAAGTTCTTTCTAATATCTCTGTGGCTCATTTGGGCACTCAGTTTCCACCTGTGTCCCCTTGTGCGTGTGCCCCTTGTGTTAAATAGCTTGTCTTTATCAACCCTGTCGATTCCCTTGAGAATCTTGAATGTGGTGATCATGTCCCCCCTAACTCTTCTGTCTTCCAACGAAGTGAAGTTTAATTTCCGTAGTCTCTCCTCATAGCTCATATCTCTCAGCTCGGGTACTAGTCTGGTGGCAAACCTTTGAACCTTTTCCAGTATTCAGTGCTGTTTCAGTGCCAGTGTTTTGCGCCCTTTTTTCTCGGGTGCTTCGCCTCTCGCTCTTCTCCCTTGCTGCGGTATGTGCCCCTTCGCTCCAGGGGTGTCCTGGATTCCAGCTGTGGGGAGGATGCTGAGATTTTCCCTGTGTCATGGGTGTGGGCCTCCTCCTTCGCCTCTACCCTGCTCTCCTGCGTGTCTGGCTCTGGCTTCTTCACCTGGCGGTGCTCCCAGGATCCTCTGGGCACTGTTGGGTTGTGTCACATTCGTGCCTCCATTCGACAGGCGAGTTTCTGCGGTCTGGCGTCCTTAGGCCGCACGCTGGATGCAAAGATGTTTATATACCTGTCTTTATTTAGGTATATTTATGTACGACTGTGACCGTTCGCACACCAGTGACTGTCTCTTTTCAACCCTTCCAGTCCCACTCATGTGCATGTCCAACCCATGCTATAGAGTCATTCAGGGGACCCACCTCTTTCGTGTTATGAGGTGTGTGGGTTGTGGTGCTGGTTATGTACTCACCTGGTAGGGCTCTCCTGGCTGTGCTTGCGGGGTTTGAGCTCTGGCTCTTGGGTCTTGCCTATATGGAAGAACTTGCAAGATGGTACCAGTGGAGTGCAGTGGTGCAATAGGCACAATCGAGGAACACTGTATAACCATCAAAGGTCTGTGGTTGTTACACGTCCTACCTGTGAGCATACGCCATATTGCCGATACATCCATGGACTTCCAGGGAACACTAGCCTGTTTTCGAATAGACATTTCAGCCCATCCTGGCTGTGGTGGGTATGTGGGCCTGTGGGTCGCTCCAAGCAGCAGCCTGGTGGACCACCCTCTCACAAGTCTAGCCTAGCCTCGGGCTGGGCTTGGGGTGTAAATGAACTCCCAGAATCCCATCCAGCAGGTATCGAGCAGGTTTCTCCGCCATCGGTCGCCTGGTGTGCAGGTTCCTGAGCCTGCTGGGTTCTATCGTGTCTCCATTGGCCCTGTCTGGGGTCTGCCTGCTCCGTTCTCTCCCTTTGCAGAAGCGAGTTGCTATTTACATGTTGCAAGTTGCAGTGGTGCCTGTTGCTGCTGCACGTGTGCATTGGTAACATGTTTCGCGGTGGCGTTTACTTGTTCTTGTGTCCGGTTGTGGTGTGGCACTTTGCTGCTGTTCTGTGCCTTGGGTATGTGTATCGGGGTTTGCTTGTTATTTTTCATGGTCTTCGGGTCCCTGGCTTGGCCCTCCCGTGTGTGTGGGGTTTCTGTCCCTGCCTGATTGTCCACCCCTGGTTGTTTCCTGGGGTTTGTGCTTCAGCTCTTTCTTCCTGCCTCTCCCCAGTCGCTTTCCTGGCATCTCCTTTGGTCGGTTTTGCCTGTGCTTGCTACTGTGGGGGGGGGTCGGTTTCTGCTGCTTCCCTTCCTTGTGCATTTCCTTTGTTTCCTTCTCTGCCGCAGGGGTGTTCTGCGTGCGTTCCTTGGCTTCTTGGGCGAAAGAGATCCCCTCTCCTTGTAACACCAAGCCTCGCTCAGAGGGTAGAAAACCCAGGCGGGGTTCAACAGGGCCCAAGGCCCCCAAGCCATCCCCTCCCCATCCCCAGGAACCTCGCCCAAAGGGCCCGGGGCCGAGCTGTCCTCCTCAGCCTCCACCCCCAAAGAAAAGGTGGGAGCAGTCGACAAAGCAGGAACAAAGGGGGCCCACTGGCCAGAACCAGAAGCTTCGGCAGAAGGACCAGGCTCGAATGCCTCCGCCACCGCCCCAGAAAGGGACACCCCCGAGACCGCCTGAGTCTCACAACCAACTAAACTCAGCCCCGGCTCCGAAACCCTCAGACGTTTAGGAGCCGGCAGCAAGGGGGGGGGGACCGAATGGGCAACAGAAGGGGAAGGACTCAAGAGGGGCGGACGGAACCAGAGCCGAAGCGACTCCCACCCCCAAGTCCGGGTCCCTATAACCAAAACGGGGCAGTCTCGGGGCATCCGGGGCAGCAACTAACCTAGCGCATTGCAGCAACCTAAAGCGAGCATGCAACGCCTCAGCTGCCCTCACCCGCATATCAGGCACAGTAACCTGGGTGAACTGGAGAACGTACAGACAACACATGTCACATGACTCTGGGTCAAAACAATCACCGACCCAACAGGCAGCAAGGCGGAGGCAAAACCGGTGAGTGTCCCCCTGAGACAAGGGAACAGAGCAACCTTCAAACTTGCAGGACACAAGGGGGGGACTCAGGGGTCACATCCATTAGACCACGTAGCCCCCGTAGGATTTTTCAGGGCCCTTAGCCTTGGTAACACGCTAAGGGAAGCCCAGGCAGGGTACTGCGAACCGGCAACCAAAACTACCAAAGAAACTGCTATAGCTGAACCCCCGGGATGTGTACACTCACGGGGGCCAAGCGAGGAGGGCCACCAACACAAACAAGAATGAGACAAACCCCAAGAACAGTGATGGGGGACCAAACAGGCAGACCTCCCACCAGGCAAAAACAAAAACAAAAGAAAAACCCGGCAAGAGGACAACGTACCCGGGCTGAACAGAGCCGGTCGCTGTTAATGGTGAAAACTAGCTGTGCAGTACCTCGCGCCCCTGTCAGTGACGAAAACTACCCCCTACCCAGAGACAAACAAGGGCAAGAAAACCCCCCAGCTAACCCCAAGGGCGGCCAAACACTGAGTTGTACACGGCACAGTGGAGGTAGACCCCAAGGCGACCCAGGGAAGGTGGCCCTAAGCCCCAAGGGCAGTACTTACAGGGCACCTAGGGAAGATAGCCCTAGGCGCATGCAGCCCGAGCACCGTGGAAGAATACTCCTGGCCCACACCACCGAAAGGGACAGCTTACAGCACAAGGCACAGAACTGCAACTGCAAACAGGAGCCAGAGGCACGACCGCACCAGATCCCATCAGCCTGGGAATTAATGATTGGGTCGCCGACGGTGGGGTCTGGGACTCCCCCCTTCCGCCTCCCGGGGAGGGGGGTTGCGGCGACGTGATGACGTCATGATGGTTAGCTAATTTTCGTTTAGGGAGTTCTGTCCACCTGTTCAGTCTTCGATCGCAATAGTTTACCAGAATAGGGGGTTTGTTTTGGGGCGCCTATACCTTTCTGGGTGTCTATCCCGGTCGATGGCAGACATAGAATGCTCCCAATCATATGGGGGGTCTCTATAGGCCATTGCTCCTCGTGCCTCTCTTAGAGGGGGGCCAGGCTCTGGCTCGTGGTCCCCGTTAGGCAAGAACTCCATGGACATCTCTCCATGGACATAGGCCCAGGACAACTCCATCTGAGACTGATGTCAGAAAGTTATACATATCCATTCAGCCTGGATAGCTCCGGGGAGCCGAAGGGGCTCCCCCCAGAAAACAAACCAGAACCGAAAGAAGGCCGAAGCGACTTCGCCAGCACCGCACAAAAAGAGGCGACACTATGTGGCAAGACGACGGCCCCCAACCCCACCAGAAAAAACAAGCCGACGCTAACAACTGCAGCCACCTAAGAAGGGACAGGAGGAAAAGGAAGGACCGCCAAAATATCCCATACTGCAGCCAAGAAGAAGTACGCAGGTGGGACACCTACTATGAAGCCACTCGACCACCAACCGGAGGCGAGACTGCGAGGCAGAACGTAAGCAACCCCCCCAAGACCCCTCCGAGACCAGGAAAATGCGGAGCCGCGGGAAGATCTCGGCCGCGACCACCGAAGCTCAGGCAGCACAAGGAGATGGAACGTCTGCCGAACAGAAAGCTCCCAAATGCAAGCAAGCCCACCAGGAGATCAGAAACGACGGGTCCGACATGAAATATCGCAAGACCCTGAAAAGCCGACAGGGCAAGCCAGGAAAATCGAAGAAGGCGTAAGGGTGGCCTCCAGAAACAGTACCCGAACCAAGGGGTATGAGCAACTGAAACAGACCAAGACAAATAAGCGCACCATAGGACACAGGCTGAAAGAATGCCCAACAAGGCAAGGAATGCACGCAGAACACCCCTGCGGCAGAGGAGGAAACAAAGGAAACACACAGAGAAGGGAAGCGGCAGAAACCGACCCCCCCCCCACAGCAGCAAGCGCAGGCAAAACCGACCAAAGGAGATGCCAGGAAAGAGACTGGGGAGAGGCAGGACGAAAGAGCTGAAGCACAAACCCCAGGAAACAACCAGGCGTGAACAATCGGGTAGGGACAGAAACCCCACACACATAGGAGGGCCAAGCCAGGGACCCGAAGACCACGAAAAATAACAAGCAAACCCCCATACGCAAACCCTAGGCACAAAACAGCAGCAAAGTGCCACACCACAACCGGACACAGGAACAAGGACACGCCACTGCGAAACACGTTACCAATGCACACGTGCAGTAGCAGCAACAGGCACCACCGCAACATGCAACATGTAAATAGCAACTCGCTTCTGCAAAGGCAGAGAACGGTGCAGGCAGACCCCAGACAGGGCCAAAGACGACAGAACCCAGCAGGCTCAGGAACCTGCACACCATGCGACCGACGGTAGAGAAACCTGCTCGATACCTGCTGGATGGGATTCTGGGAGTTCATTTACACCCCAATCCCGGCCCGAGGCTAGGCTAGACTTGTGAGAGGGTGGTCCACCAGGCTGCTGCTTGGAGCGACCCACAGGCCCACATACCCAACACAGCCAGGATGGGCCGAAACCTCTATTTGAAAACAGGCTAGTGTTCCCTGGAAGTCCACAGATGTACCGGCAATATGGCGTATGCTCGCAGGTAGGACGTGTAACAACCGCAGACCTCTGATGGTTATACAGTGCTCCTCGATTGTGCCTATTGCACCACTGCACTCCACTGGTACCATCTTGCAAGTTCTTCCATATAGGCAGGACCCAAGAGCCAGAGCTCAAACCCCGCAAGCACAGCCAGGAGAGCCCTACCAGGTGAGTACATAACCAGCACCACAACCCACACACCTCATAACCCGAAAGAGGTGGGTCCCCTGAATGACTCTAGCATGGGTTGGGCATGCATCCCGAGCACCGTGGAAGAATACTCCTGGTCCACAAACCACCTGAAGGGACAGCTCACACCACAAGGCAGAGAACAGCAACTGCAAACAGGAGCCAGAGGCACGACCGCACCAAATCCCATCAGCCTGAGAACTAATGGTTGGGTCGCCGACGGTGGGGTCTGGGGCTCCCCCCTTCCGCCTCCCGAGGAGGGGGGGTTGCGGCGACATGATGACGTTATGATGGTTAGCTAATTTTTGCTTGGGGAGTTCTGTCCACCTGTTCGGTCTTCGGTAGCAATAGTTTACTAGAATAGGGGTTTGTTTTGGGGCGCCTACCTTTCTGGGTGCCTATCCCGGTCGATGGCAGACATAGAATGCTCCCAATCATATGGGGGGTCTTTATAGGCCATTGCTCCTCGTGCCTCTCTTAGAGGGGGCCAGGTTCTTGCTCGTGGTCCCCGTTAGGCAAGAACTCCATGCATTGACTGATGCCAGAAAGTTATACATATCCATTCAGCCTGGATAGCTCCGGGGAGCCTTCAGGACTCGCCCAGAAAATGGCATTTCATTACATTAACATTTCATTACATTAGTAAACGCTGTTTTTTTCGTTGGCTCTTTTTTCCTGTTGGCATTTGCCTCTAGGGGTCGGGTCGCTGGGCTTCTTGCTCCTCCGCAGGGGTTTTCTGCTCCTTCGGTTTTAGTGTTTTGGTTGTTCGGTGGCCGCAGTCTCTGTCTTTTCTGGCACGGGATGGGGCTGCTGCGTTCCGGAGGGGTCCTTGGTTTGTTGGTGCTTGGTTGGTCGGGCCAGAGGTATGTCGTGTTTTGTGTTCAGTGGCGACCCTCTGCTGTTATTTGCGTGCTATGGCATCTGTGTCCGGGGCGCGTTTTGAGTTGATCCGGTTCCGTTCTTCCCTGTTCGCGGGTGACGGTGCCCCGGGTTGTCAGCCGTGTTCTTACGGCTAACCTGGCTGTGTTCTTTCGCCATGCCCGTGGCATTTGTGGCTTCACAGCTCTTGCTGCCGTCTGGGCGGCGTGTCCTTGCTGTCATTTGGGCACGGATCTTTGGTGTTCGTACAGGAGCCTTGATGCTCATTGTCTTATGTTGTTCCCGGGCCCTTTCGGGGCTGTGACGCCTTGGGTTGGTGTTTGCTGCCGGTTGTCTCGCTTCCGTGGTGGGTGTGTGGTTTTCCCCTCCCGGTTCCGTCCCTTTGACCTTCCTCTGTGGGTAGTTAGCTCCAGGGAGCCGACAGGGCTCCCCCCAGAAAACCAGCGTTGAATGTAATGAAACGCCATTTTCTGGGTGAGGCCCGGAGGCTCCCCGGTAACCCTCCCTCCCTCCAGTCGGCAGTTTTTCGCATGTTTCGACATGCAGCCTCAGAACTGATGGGTGGATAGCCGGCGTGGGAGATCTGGGGCTCCCCCTTCCCCCTCCCGGGGAGTTGGGAGCTGCGCAGACAGCGGCGCTGTGACGTCATACTAGTTTGCTTGTTTTTCTGTTGGGGAGTTCTATCCACTAGTTTGGCTTTTGGTAGCAATTTTAACCAGAATAGGGGTTTGTTTTGGAATGCTTACCCTTCTGGATGCTTGACCCGGTCGATGGCAGACATAGAATGCTTCCAACCGCACAGGGGTTTCTATAGACCATTGCTCCCCTTGCCTCTCTGAGGGTGGCCAGGTTCTGGCCATGGTCCCCGGTAGGCCCTAGAACTCCATACACATGACTGATGCCAAAGTCTGACATTAGCATATCAGCCTGGTAAAGCTCCGGCAGCCTCCGGGTCTCACCCAGAAAATGGCGTTTCATTAGTTTCATTACATTCAACGCTGGTTTTTGGATTACACTTAGGTGGCCCTGTGGTGACCATAAAGTCCTGCTTACCAGCGTTGGGTTTAGTTATGGCTCGAGTATGAGAGAACCAGTTCACCCCAACCCTTGAGTAGCAAAGGATGCCACCTAGTGGTGTTAGGGATAACTAGATTAGTGAGTATTAGTAGTACAGAGAGTTTGTTTGGTGTTTGCGTATCTCCAAACATTTTCTTGTAAGATAGTTGAGTGGGATGATCATTTATTCCCATTAGTCTCCTAGCCATGAGGGCATTCAAAGATGCTTCTTGTCCCTGATATGCTTTCTTCACCTGGAACCTGGCATTTTCACTATTCTATATATCCTGGTATGGTAAGCTGGTATCTACTTTTCAGTTGATAACTGATTAGTAGATATGCTCTAAAAATATATTTGTCTGAAAAGATTGGCTGGATAATAATAATTATGATTCTTATGTGGAAGTGACATGTGCTTACTCATAAATTGTCTCTGCTTTTCAGTCCCTATTTGGTAAAGAAGCTGACAAACTGGATCGAGCAACAGATGATGAGCGCATTTACTACTTGATTGAAAAAGAACCATTAGTCAATCGCTTCATATCTGTCCCACGAGACAAAAGCTCCATCAATTGTGCTGCATTTATAGCTGGCATTATTGAATCTGTTCTTAATGCTACAGGATTTGTAAGTTTTGGTTTTTAACACCTAAAGTGCATCTTTGGAAATATGTTCAATGCACGTCTACCCAGATGCAACAAATCAGAAACTTCCAAAAATATTTTCTGAGGGAGCCCCTTGTGGCTCCTGGAAGCTTCTCACTGAGATGGCTTGCAATTACTGGGTCACATCAGCCATGGAGTTGTTTAGCCTACTTGGGAGCAGAACTTAGCCCCTCATTGACTGAGAGAGCAGGAAACACTCCGTATCCCCACTGGAGTCGGCAAATCAATACAGACCACTCCTGGGTTCAAAAGAAATATAGCCTCAAAACTAGCAAGCAAATTCCGCCAACCATGTAAATAAACGATTGTATCTCTTGAAACTAGTGCAAGCTCATTAGCACTCACCCCTATTATCAGTAGGGAATGCAGAGCTCCAGGTCTCACCAGCCTTCCAAGCTAGTTGTGTCGCTGATGTGGACACTGGCAATTGTCCACTGTAAGGTTCCACTGTTGTCATCCAGCCTCTTTAGGTCTGCTGGAAGCCACAACCAAAACCTGGCCTCCTTAGAGGTGCAGGGAATGGTGACATTTTGCTTCCTCACTGGTTGAGGCATCCAGGAAGTCAGCAAGTCGAAACAAACAACTTCTGGGTTTAAAAAGAGACCGAAGCCTCAAACCCCGCTTAATGAACTCCCCTAGCTATGTAAACAAATAATCAAATCTCCTGGAGCCAGCATGAGCTCCATTGCCCTTGCCTCCCTCTCTGGTGGGGGAAGGGTTTCACCACCTCCTGGAGTTTGAGCTGTCAGTTCTTCCGCTGATGCAGTTGGGTCACCTGACTGTTGTAATGGTTCCCGGATCACCTTTTCCTGCTGGCTCCACTGTCACAACTAAGTGTTTTGGGACTTTGCCTTTAGTGACTTTTCTTCTACATTGTGGTTTATCATGAGTGTAGAGTGCTTGGAGCTGCATGTCCTCAGGGTTACCTTCACAGTGTGCTCCCTAGCACTACCTTTGCATTGCCAGAGTCATCTTCTTGGGAGTGTTCGGAAGTTGCTCCCTTAGAGGTCTTTCTTGCTTTTTGTGGCTTTCTCACCCTGACTCACCTCGTTCAGGGTGTGTCAGGGGTCTTGTGCCTTTCTGTCTTCATACAGCTCTTGGGTGCGATGACTGGTGGGGCACACTGGTGGCTCACACAGCTCTTGGGTGTGATGACTGGTGGGGTACACTGGTGGCTCACACAGCTCTTGGGTGTGATGACTGGTGGGCCACACTGGTGGCTCACACAGCTCTTGGGTGCGATGACTGGTGGGGCACACTGGTGGCTCACACAGCTCTTGGGTGTGATGACTGGTGGGCCACACTGGTGGCTCACACAGCTCTTGGGTGCGATGACTGGTGGGGCACACTGGTGGCTCACACAGCTCTTGGGTGCGATGACTGGTGGGGCACACTGGTGGCTCACACAGCTCTTGGGTGTGATGACTGGTGGGCCACACTGGTGGCTCACACAGCTCTTGGGTGCGATGACTGGTGGGCCACACTGGTGGCTCACACAGCTCTTGGGTGTGATGACTGGTGGGGTACACTGGTGGCTCACACAGCTCTTGGGTGTGATGACTGGTGGGCCACACTGGTGGCTCACAGGCTTTCTTTCAGCACCTCAAGGTCTGCCTTCACAGCTGTGTAACCCAGGCTGTATCTGTTTACTTTTAGGCCTAACGTAGTGTCCCCAATGCCAGGGTGTCCTGCATGGTTTACCCCTTCATGCCCTAGAAATCCCTGGTGGGTTTGGTGGTCCTATGGATGTCACCCCTGAACCTGCTCTTACGTTGTGTAAGTTTGAGAGATTGCTCATCATCTGTGTCACTTGACAATGATCACTCATTCTGGCTCTGCTATGCTGCCCCACTGGGTCATGACACCTTCATCCCCCGAGTCCTGTGGGTGTTTGTTTTCCCCATGAGACTTCTTTCTGACCCTCCTGATAAGACTAGGGCATATCAGGTGTCTTCTGGTTTGTGAGTTTATTTTGCTCGGTAGCAGCGGTCTAGGTTTAGCAGTGACCAGGAGACCTGGTCGAGGACCGGGCAAAACAAGCTAACAAGCATGACATCACCACCGCCGACGCGCCACTGTGTGCGCAGCTCCCTTCCTCCACGGCATGGGGAGCCCCAAACCCCCATGCTGGCTATCCAACCCCAGTTCTGAGGCTGATGTGTTGAGTGGCGGTCGTTCGACTCTGGCTCCGATCCTTGTGCAGTGGTGTGCCTTGTGGTGTTGCAGTATGGTGGTGTGCGAGCCAGGTGTAATTCAAGAAGTACTGTGGCTGCATGTCTCTAGGGTCACCTTCACTAAATGCCCTATAAGTTCTGCCCTTGCAGTTTGGGGTTACCTTCCACCACTGTTCGGGAACTACCTCCGCAGGATTCTTTTGCTGCTCGGCCCTTGGGGTCAGCTGGTGCTTTCTTGCCACTGTTTGTCCTTGGGTAGGAGGTAGTATCCTTGCTGGCATGGGCACAAAGTACTATGTAGCTGTCTTATAATATGCATAGTGACAGGTTCTGTTCCTCCTGGAGACGTTGTGCTTTAGCGGAGTTTTTCTTTACCTTTTCTTTGACTGGTGAGGGTCTGCCTGGTGTGGCTGTAGGACCATTTGTATTATTTTGGTGGCCCTCCGCTAGGCCCCGTGATTGTACATGTTGCAGAGGTTCAGCTTATATTTGTTGTTAGGTCGTTCTGGGATAACCAGTAGTAAGGGGCCTGACAGCTGAGTGGACAGCACTTCGGATTCGTAGTCCTGAGGTTCCGGGTTCCATCCCTGGCGGAGGCGAAAACGAATGGGCAGAGTTTCTTTCACCCTGATGCCCCTATTACCTAGCAGTAAATAGGTACCTGGGAGTTAGACAACTGCTACTGGCTGCTTCCTGGTACTGCAGAAGATTTTGGCATCCATTGCCTTCTCACTTGTTCCAACCATCTACCACTCTGTTTGCAAAAGAAAACTTTCTAATATATTTTTGGCACTTTGTTTCCTTATCTTGAATCTATAACCTTCTTGTTCTTGAAGTTGCAGGTTTCAAGAATTCCTCTTTGTTAATTTGTTGATTCCTGTTGCTATTTTGTACTTAGTGATCACTTTGTCTCTCTTCAATCTTCTAGATTTTGCATATTTAGCACTTCTAACCTCTCATTGTAGTTCATGTTTTTCAGGTCTGGAACTA
>WNGS01002939.1:0-13301 GCA_020271785.1 Procambarus virginalis | reverse complement strand
TTTAGTAGCATGGCTAAGCACTTTTCCGGTTTATTGATGTGCTTCTTGAGACACAGGCTCCATACAGTCGCTACATACTACAATTTTAGTCTCACAAAAGTCATGAACAATTTTTTTTTAGTATTTCACCATACACGAAACCAGGTAACCAGGTATCAACCAGGTACATGTATTTAAAAGCAATTATGAAGTTGAAAAGTGTACTGTAGGCTCCTAGCCAATGGCATCTCGTTAGAAATGTTAGGGTAAGCAAATGGCACTGTTGAGATCTTTCATGAAGCTGTAATATTATTATTATTAATAATTTTTGTGGGGAGCCCCTATGGCTTCCCTGGAGCTATCAGACTAATGTGCGATGGATTAGTCTGGGGCATTAGTCAGTGGAGTTCAGCCTACCGGGGACCACTAATCAGAACCTGGCCCCCTCAGAGAGGCCCAGAGAGCAATGGCCTCTGGAACATCCCCCTTTGTTGTGGGTATTCCTTGTCTGCCATCGACCGGGGTTAGGCACCCAGAAAGGTAGGCATAACAAAAACAAACCCCACTTGGTAAGAAAATTGCAACCGAAGACCGAACAGGGAGGCAGAACTCCTCGAACTCTCAAGGAAAGAAGCAAACGTCAGACTACCACTGCCGTGCCGCTCGACCGCGCAACCCTCCCCTCCCTGGGAAATGGAGGGGGGAAACCCCCTGCACCGGCTGGGGGGAGGGGGGCTGGTGGGGTGCACTGGGATTTGCCTGACCAGTTATTCAATTAACACAGGTATGCCAACATTTCTTCTTGGTTGCTCGTTCTCTGTAGTTTGGTCTTGGTGGCTTGGGCTTTTGGTGTTCTCAATTTTACTTTTCCACTTATTACTTTGCCATTTTGTGATTGGGGGTTCTTCTTTTTCACCTTATTAGGCTCGCCCAATAGGCTCTATTTCCCTCTGAAATAGAGGGAATACAGAGAACATATACGGTACGCATAGACGCGTTAAAGCACCTAAATTATTGGGATTGTCTCAAAGCTCTCCAAATGTACTCACTAGAAAGGAGACGAGAGAGATACCAAATAATATACACATGGAAAATACTGGATGGCCAGGTCCCAAATCTTCACAGTAAAATAACAACGTACTGGAGTGAACGATATGGAAGAAAATGCAAGATTGAACCAGTGAAGAGCAGAGGTGCCATAGGTACAATCAGAGAGCACTGTATAAACATCAGAGGTCCGCGGTTGTTCAACGTCCTCCCAGCGACTATAAGAAATATTGCCGGAACAACTGTGGACATCGTCAAGAGAAAACTGGACTGTTTTCTAAGAGACGTTCCGGACCAGCCGGGCTGTGGTGGGTATGTGGCCCTGCGGGCCGCTCCAAGCAACAGCCTGATGGACCAAGCTCTCACAAGTCGAGCCTGGCCTCGGGCCGGGCTTGGGGAGTAGAAGAACTCCCAGAACCCCATCAAGCAGGTATCAAGCAGGTATCAAGCCCAGGGTGTGGTTGAACCCCCTTGTTGCCTCCCTTTGGCCTTTCTGTTGGCTTCGGGTAGCCAGGGTTGCCTGTTACTCAGGGGTTACGGGCATAGCATTCCCAGTGCCTGGGCTTCCTGCAGGGGTCATTCATCCTGCAGGCCCTGGAAAACCCCTACAGGCTCAGTTGTACTATGGTTACCTCTTCCGAGCCTGCTCTTGCCTTGTGCGAATTTTAGGGTTGTTTGTCGCCTGTGCCACCTGGTGTCGTTCATACTTTCTGCCTCTGCCATGCTGCTTGTTGGGTCGGTGATACTTTTGAATCTGTGTCATGTGAGTCTTGTTTTCCCCCTTGTGCTCCATCTTAGCCATTTCTCTGTTATAGTTCGGAGGTTTCAGGTGGTGATCGCTTTGCATTTGCAAATCTGTTTTGCAGCAGTTTAGGTTGTGTGCCCAGTTGGATACGGTGGTTCTGCCCTGCTTGGTGTTTAGGGACATGGATTTTGGGGGTATTGGTCAGTTTGACCATACTTCTGTCGCACCACCTCATCCTTTCCCAGTATGCATGGATTGTTTTTCTGGGGGAGTCCCTATGGTTCCCTGAAGCTAACAGACTGATATCCATTATATTAATCTAGAGCATCAGTAAATTGGAGTTCTGAGCCTACCGGGAACTGCGAGCCAGAACCTGGTTCCCTCAGAGAGGTGAAGGGAGCAATGGCTTATGAACACTCCGCTTATGAACACTCTTGGGGCTTGGCACGGGTTTTGTTGTACCAGCACACTTGAGTGGTGTGAAGTTTCTTCAGTGTTACAGGTATTCTTGGGGGAGGGGCTCTCTTGAGTTCCTCATTGAGTGCCTTTAAGCCCCTGCACTTTCTTGTGAGGTTGGGTTGCTGCAGTTGTACGCTCAGGTCCCTGTGCGTTCAGCTCCCTTGTTCAGTGCTTATCATCGCACTCGTGGTAATTTGACTTCGGTCCTGCACTTCTTTAGTCTTCTCGAGCTGTCTTCAGACTTGCTTACAGAGGACGTGCAGGTGTTGAGTGCTGGGCCTTCAACAGCTGAGCTTGTCTCGCCGGCTCGGGCGTTGGTGGCGTTACTAAAGCTGTTTGCACCTATTTTCCGGGAGGCGGTTTCCACGTTCTATGCCTAGCATGACGACAGGCCATCCTTGCTCTCTCTCATGACTCTGTTTGGGCCTTGGCTCATCTGTCTTCGACTTCATTTTGTCCGTTGTTGTTTTCGGGGTATCATCGAGCCTTAGTTTTTGACGGCGGCATCCTCCAGTTGCCATCCTACTTCTGATTTGTTGGTGTTCGAGGGGGGATGGGGGGTCATTCTCGCTCTTCCCAGAAGGGTTGTGCCAGGACTCGCATATCGGTAGGTCGAGGTGGGCCCTTGGTGCCAGATCTTGCAGCGGTATTTCTTCAGGGGCCTTCTTTGTCTGGTCGGTGCCATGGTCACTCTGCTCAAAGGTCGGCTTCTTGGGGGTCGCATTGGCCCTTTCGTGGGTTGTCCCGTTGACGAGGCAATGGGTGGGCAGCTGGCTCTGTTTGCCCACACTTAGTCCCACAATTTGTGGGTGTTTCATGTGGTGTCATCCAGTCATCGGTAGCGTTTGGCGGCTCCTCCTCCTCCTCCTCCTCCAGGAAGTTCGGGGCTGGTGGGGCAGGTTTCCTCCCTGTCGCTTTGTTGGATCATCTTGTAGTGGGTGTGCTTGGGTGTAGTTGAAACGTCCTCGTGCCTTAAGTGGGTTTCTCGCTTGTTACTAGTTCTGAAATGGGACTGCGCAGATCTTCGGTTCATTCTGGACTTGTCCCATCTGAACCATTGGATTCCATGCCCTCTCCTTTTGGATGACAACTCTGTCCTAGGTTCAGCTTCTTCTCGATCCGGGTGCTTGGATGGTGTCCCTGGACCTTAAGGACACATATTGGCATGTTCCTGTTCACCCGGGGTTCAGGGATTGGTTAGGTTTAGTGGTGGAGCATCAGGCTTATCACTTTCGTTGCCTTCCATTCGGGCTGAATCTGGCTCTTCGCATTTTTACGTGTCTTACCCAGGTCGTGGTGACTCGTCTTTGTTTGTTAGGTGTTTGGGTGTTGGCCAATCTCGATGACTGACTGGTTTGGGCTCCCATCCAGTCTGCTTGTCTGCTCGCAAGGGATTTGGTTCTTTCCCAGCTCGCCAGGTTTGGGTTCTTGGTGAACTGGTGGAAGTCCCATTTGGTTCCATCCCAGGTTCGGACTTGGCTGGGCCTGGTCTGGAATTCTTGGATGGCTTCTGTGGCCCTCCCACCTGTGTCGTTGCTCCGGTTGCGGTCCCATCTACGGCTGTTCTTGGAGGGGTCTCGGGTCACTTGTCGATTGCTCGAGCGGCTGTGCAGGGAGTCTTAACTTCGCCTTGCTGGATTTTCTGCTGGGTCCGCTTTGGATCCCAAGGTTGTTCTGGTTCCTTCGGAGCAGTCCCTTCTGCCGCTCTCGCTCTTTCTGGATTCATCCCCCGGGGGCCTTGTGTCTGTTGCTGCATCGCTGGCTTCCTCTTCTGGTTTTTTTGGGGTTCAGTGCCTTGGCCATTAAGGAGTCATAAAGGTTCCGTCGGGCTCACGGCATTGTGCGGGAGTTCGCGGCAGTGTGGCTTCGCTGTGGCGGATTCAGGTTGCTTGGAGCTCTGTGATCTGGCTCCATTTATACTGCTCCCAGTGGTTCATTGTCTAAACCAAGGGGGGGTCGCTTCAATTGACGGCTCTTTGTAGCTTGTCACTTTGAGTGGCTCTTCTGCAGAGTTCTTGGGGTTTAGCTCTACTTGCAGTTCACATCCAATGTCCTAGCAGACGGCCTGTCTCGTTTCATTCCTCTGTTCACGGAGTGGACAGTCGACACTGACTCCTTCAGTTGGCTTTTCCGGACATTCAGGCGCCCGGATGTGGACCTCTTTTCATTGGCTTGGTCTTGGCGCCTTCTAATATATGTGGCAGCCTTTCCCGACTGTGAAGCAAGGAAGGTAGATGTTTTTCAGCTGGATTGGTCGAGGTGGGAGGTTCTTTTACCTCTTCCCAGGTCCAGTTGTTGCTTCAGGTTCTGGCGAAGCTCGAATCCTCTCGGGGGCATGTGATTCTCTTGGCTCCATGGTGGCCGGCCCAGCTTGGTTTCTGCTGGTTTCTGCCGCTGCTTGCTCGGTGTCCAAACCTGAAAGTTTTTCCGCCACTTTACCTCTTTCAGCAGGTCGGGCCAGTGAGGTACCTTGCTGGTTTGCCCTACTAATCTGCTCTTCGTGTTTGGTGTTTTTGACGCGAGTGTATCACCATTTGTATGGTGATCAGGTGGCTTCTCTGATGGTGTCCCACCTGCAGTCTTCCTCTCAACGACTGTATGAAGTCTCCTGGTATTCTTTTCGTCATTTCCTTTCTCTTCATAGGGTGTCATCCATTTCTGATTGTATTGTTTTGTCCTTTCTCTCTTGGTTTTTTCAGGACTGGCATCTTGTACAGAATACCGTCGCTTCTTATTGTGTGGTGCTGGCGGAGCCGCTTCAGCTTGCGTTCTGTGTGAATGTCACTTCTGCTCTGTTCTGCAAGCGCTCTCATGCATTTTTTTCACCTGTGGGCTGCTCATGCTCCGCCTAAGCCGTTTTGGTCTTTGGAGCAAGTGTTCACTTGTCTCTCTCTTCCTCGGTTTGTTGTGGCACCTTCAGTTCAGGATTGCTGCGGGAAGGTTTTGTTTTTGTTGGCTTTGGCCTCTAGAAGGATGAGATGGGGAGCTTCATGTTCTCCTCCGGCGCAGGGGGTTCTGCTCCTTTGGTCCTGGTGGTCGTTTTGTTTGTTTGCAGCCGTCTTCTCCTTTCTGGAGAAGAATGAGACGGCAGGTTTCCGGAGGGGTCTGTAGGTTATTGATGCTTGGTTGGTCAGGCCAGGGGTGCATCATGTTTTTGTGTCCAGTTGTGGCTTTCTGCCAGTTGCTTCGGGTGACTCGTCTGCTGAGTTCTCTGGGTATGGCTCTCCTGACGGTTCACATCCGGGGGTTTCCAACGTCCTGCCCAGGTTCATTCCCCTTTCCACGGAATCAACGGTCAATGCCAACTCGTTAAGTTGGCTCTGCCAGATGTACGGACGCCTGGAAGTAGACCTCTTCACGTTGGCGTGGTCAAGGCATCTCCCGGTATATGTAGCACCCTTCCCCGACTGCGAGGCCATCAGGGTCGATGCTTTTTGGCAGGACTAGTTGAGGTTGGGTTACCTATATGTACCTCTTCCTGCTGGTTCAGCTGTTGCTTCAGGTTCTGGCTCGGTTGGAGACTTACCAGGGGAGAGTTGTCCTGTTGGCTCTTTGGTGGCCAGCCCAGCCTTGGTTTCTCGCAATGTTTGTTCGGTGTCCATATATGCGGACTTTTCCGCGGCTCTGCCTCTTTCAGCAGATTGGTCTGGTCCGATATGTGGCTGGTTCGATCTTCTCTTATGAGCTTTGTGTCTGGTCTTTCTGATGTGGGTTTAATCAAGTGGCTTTGTTGGTGTCCCACCTGCATGTTTCGTCTCGGCGGCAGTATGAAATCTCCTCCTTCACTTTTTGTCTCTTCGTAGGCTGTCTTCAGTTTTGGATAGGATTGTTTTTTTCTTTATCTCTTGGCTGTTTCAGGACTGTCGTCTTATGCCGAATACTGTTGCCTCATATTGTGTGGCGCTGGCCAAGCCACTCCTGCATGCGTTCAGGGTGAATGTTACTTCTGCTCCATTTTGCAAGCTGTCTCATGTGTTGTTTCACCTCTGACCTGCTCATGCTCATGCACCGCTTGAGCCATTCTGGTCGTTGGACCGGGTGCTCTGTTCTTTTTTTCTCCACGGTTTGTGGTGGCCCCTTCAGTTAAGGACTGTTTTTCTAAGGCTCTTTTCTTGTTGATATTAGCCTCTGGGAGTTGAGTCGGGAAGCTTCATGCTCTCCTCCGCCGCAGGGGTTTCTGCTCTTTCGGTTCTGGTGATCATTTTGTTTGTTTGCAGCCATCTCCTCCTTTTCTGGTGAATAATGAGACTGCTGCTTTTCGGAGGGGGTCCTTGGGTTGTTGATGGTTGGTTCGGCCAGGGGTGCATCATGTTTTGTGCCTGGTTGCGGCTTTTCACCGTTACTTGTGTGCCATGGCCTCCGTGGCAGGGGATGCACTTTGGGTTGACTCAGTTTCCCTTCTTCCCCGTCTCCCAGGTCGTCCGAAGGATTATTCGGTCCAGCCACCCTGCAGTCTATCCTGGTGCCCATGACATTCGTAAGTTTACTGCTTTGGCTGCCGTCTTTGGTAACATGTATTGGCTGAAATTCGGGCAGAGGGTTTTTGGAGTTTGACCAGGGTCCTGGCTGCCTGCTACCTAGTCATTGTTCCTGATTCTAGTTGGGCATGTGTCGCATTGGGTCAGTGGTTTCAGCCAGTTGTCTCGACTTCGAGTTAAGTCCAGGCAAGTCCCTCTTGTTTTATTTTTGGTTAAATAGCTCCAGGGAGTCGAAGGGGCTCCCCCCAGAAAACCCAGCGTTGAATGTAATGAAACACCATTTTCTAGGCGAGACATGGAGGCTCCTTGGCAACCCTCCCTCCCTCCCTCCCTCCCTCTGGTCGGCGATATTTGTGGGTATTGACATCCAGCCTCGGAACTGAAGGGTGGATAGCTGGTGCAGGGCTCTGGGGCTCCCCCTTCCCCCTCCCAGGGAGGAGGGAGCTGAGCAGACAGCAGCGCTGTGTCGGTTATAACTTCATGCTCGTTTTTCGTTTGGAGTTCTGTCCAACAGCTCTGTTTTCAGTAGCAATATTTTAACTAGATAGGGTTTGTTTTGGGGCTTCTACCTTTCTGGGTGTTTGACCTGGTTGATGGCAAACATAAAATACCTTTTAACCACACGGGGGTTTCTATAGGCCATTGCTCCTTGTGCTTCTCTGAAAGGGCAGGTTCTGACTCATGGTCCCCAGTAGTCCTAAGAACTCCATGTGCTTTGACTGTTGCCAGGGTCTAATACATTCATATCATCCCGGATAGCTCTGGGGAGCCTCCGGGTCTCGCCCAGAAAATGGCGTTTCATTACATTCAACGCTGGTTTTTTGACTAGTATTAAACTATGCATGGGTTTGTTTTGAGATGCCTACCTTCCTTGGTGCCTTCCCTGGTTGATGGCAAGATGATAAACTTGCAAAGTGTTCATGGGCATTTCTCCCTGTGCCTCTGTAAGGGGACCAGATTCTGGCTCGTGATCGCTGGTATTTAAACAAAAACTCCACGACTGATGACACTCAAATAGTAAGACACTTAATCAGTAAGCTAGTCTCAGGGAGCCTCTGTGACTCGCCCAGAAATTGGCATTTTCGTTACAGGTTAACCTGACAGTGGTCTGTTTTGATTTGCCTACCTTTCTGGGTCCTTTCCCAGTTAAGTCCAATTCTGACATACTTTAAATTTAAAGAGCTCATAGGCCATTGCTCCCTGTGCCTCTCTGAGGTGAGTCAGGTTCTGGCTCGTAGTTCCCGGTAGGCATAAGAACTCCTGTGACTGATGACCCCAATCTAACATAGCACATAAAAGTTCTGATAGCTTCAGGGAACCTCCAGGGCTCACGCACAAAATGGCTTTTTAATTACATTCAATGCTGGGTTTTTTCAATATTGTGGTTTGATTGTGTTTTATGTGTGTTTTGATATTTTCATTTTTCCATAGTGCAATAACTTTAACTTATTAAAGATCATATTACTGTATTTGTTACGAGCCACTGAAAGACTTTTATTTCTGAGGGGGAGCCCCTACGGCTCCCCGGAGCTTACCAGGCTGATATGCTAATGTTAGACTTTGGCATCAGTCATGTGTACGGAGTTCTTATGGGCCTACCGGGGACCACGAGCCAGAACCTGACCGCCTCAGAGAGGCAAGGGGAGCAATGGCCTATAGAAACCCATGTGTGGATGGAAGCATTCTATGTCTGCCATCGACTGGGTTAGGCACCCAGAAAGGTAGGCGTCCCAAAACAAACCCCTGTTCTGGTGAAAATTGCAACCAAGAGCTGAACGAGTGGATAGAACTCCCCAAACAAAAACGAGCAAACTAGTATGACATCATTCGTCGTCGCGTCGCTGTCTGCGTGGCCCCCGGCCCCCTCCCCAGGAGGGGAAAGGGGGAGCCCCAGACCTACCTCGCCGGCAATCCACACCCCAGTTCTTCGGCTGATGCTAGTGGCACCGGTTTTGTGCTCCGGCTCCAATAGTTGTTTCAGCACTGTACCTAGAGTGTGGTGTCTGTCTTCTAGGTGGTGCGTGAGCCGGGAGTGAGTCTCCAGTACTCGGACTGCATGCACCTAGGGTTCCCTTCCCTAGGTGCCCTGTAAGTACTGCCCTTGGGGCTTGGGGTTACCTTCCACAAGTTCCTTGGGTCCTGCTTGTGCTAGGCCGTTTGCTGCTCAGTTTTCGGCTGCCCTTTGTGTGATTGGGGGTTCTGTCTCCCTAGTTTGCCTTAGGGTAAGGGGCAGTTTGCACTGGCGGTGTTCTCTCTATTTGACTCTTGCAGGATTTCACCTCCTAGATGATACCTTGTGTTCAGCCTCCTGCTCCCTTCGCCTAATTTCATCACCTTACACTTTCCCGAGTTGAACTTTAGCAGCCATTTTCTAGACCATTCCTCCAGTTTATCCAGGTCATCCTGTAGTCTCTGTCTGTCTTCATCCGTCTTGATTCTTCTCATGATTTTTGCATCATCAGCAAACATTGAGAGGAATGAGGAATGTGGGGAAGCGAGGAATGTGGGGAAGCGAGGAATGTGGGGAAGTCACGAGGTTTTTCCCTGCGTTTTTGGGTGGGGGGAGCCTCCTTCGCCGCTCCCCTCCTCCTCTCCGGCATGGGTACCCTGGCCGCCTCATGGCCTTTCAGCGCCAATGTTCTGCAGGTGAGTTGGTGCGGTCTGGCATTTCCTTCCTCCTGATGCTGTTTTTGTTTTTGGGAGTAGGAATGGGTTTGCATACGTACTTGAGAACGTAGAACAAAAAACCGAGGTGCCTGCTGCAGGGCTATTGGCCCATACGTTGCAGCTCGTGTTCTCACCACCCGATTCCTTCCTCGGATCACAGGTGACTGCAGGACGCCTCTTGGCCCATACGAGGCAGCTCCTGCCTGTACTCATCCTGCCCCTCTCCTATGCTTGTCTAACAATGCTTGAGTTCAGGGCCCCGCCTCCACCATGTTCCACGGTGCAATGGTGGAGGTGCCTGTTCGGTGGTACATTTTCCTGTGTCGAGGGTGTTATGTGCTCGCCTCTTTGTGCTCGCCTAATTGTGCTTGCGGGGTTGGGGTCTGGCTCTTTGGTTCTGCCTCTCACCTGTCGTTCTCCTGACGTGCGGATTCTGTGCCTCCTGGGCTCTCTTGTCTCTACACTTGGGGCTGTGTATGGGGTCAGCCCAGGTGAGGGCTGCCTAATGTGTTCCATTGATTGCCTGTTACACTGCACACGTTTCTTCTAACGTCCGTGTGGCTCAGTTGGGTACTCGGTTTCCACCTGTGTCCCCTTGTTGTGTGCCACTCGTGTTACAGTTTATCTTTATCTTCCCTGTCACTTCCTGTGGAAGTGTGGTGACGTTTTGCTGTGGTTTTGATACTGTGGCTGTGTGTAGGGGTATGGTTGTGGCGTGTTCTGCCCTTCCGTGCTCCTTCTGGCGCCTTCCTTGTTTGGGTTTTTTGTTCCCATGCTTTTCTGGGGCCCTCCTTCCTTGCCGGTTTTGCTGTGCCGGGCCTGGTTTTTTTCCATGTTCCTTGGATTCTCTGTCCTAACCTCGTTGTCCTCGCCTCGTTATGCTGGCTGGGGATGAGCTTCGGCTCTTCGTCTCGCCCCTCGCCTATTATTCGCTTTCTGTTCAAGTTCCAGAGCCTATTGGGGTCTTCTCTCCACTGGTCGCTGGGTGTGGGGTTGGCCTCTGCCACTTCCTTCCTCATGCATTCCACTCGTCTTCCTGCTTCACTCTTGTCCCTGGCCACTAGTGCTGGGGCGTTTCTGCTGGTCTTTTTATCATTTCCTCCTTCATTCTGTTGTGTGTTTTGTTTGTGCCTTTTGGCCTTCTTGTTGCCAGGTTTGATTTCCTGTTTTCCTGGCTTGCCCTGCCTGTTGGTTTTTTCAGGGTCTTGCGGTGTCCCTTCTCTGGTGTCTCGCCTGTGGTTTCCGATCCCCTGGCGAGCTTGCTCGTGTTGGGGAGTTTTCTGTTCGGCAGATATTCCATCTCCTTCTTGCCGGCTTGGGCTTCCGGCTCTGCTTCCTTGCTGGTCGCACCCGAGATCTTCCTGCGGCTCCGCCTCTTCCTAGGCTCGGATGACCCTTGGCATTGCTGATTATATTCTGCCTCGGGGATCTCGCGTCCGTTGGTGGTCATGTGGCTTCGTTGTTGGTGTCCCACCTGTGTGCTTCTTGGCGACAGTATGGAGTGTTTTGGCGGTCCTTCCTTTTCCTTCTGTCCCTTCTTCGGTGGCTGCGTTTGTTGGCATCGGCTTGGCTTTTCTGCTGGGGGTTGGGGGCCGTTGACTTGCCCCATACTATCGCCTCTTTTCTGCGGCGCTGGCGGAGCCGCTTCGGCTTGCTTACGGACTTTCGTCTGCGCCGTTCGTAAGCTGTCTCGTGCTTGTTTTACCTCCGGCCTGTTCTTGCGCCGCTTGAGCCGTCCTGGTCATTGGACAGAGGGCTCTTTTCTTTCTTCTCGTTTTCTTCTGGCCCCTTCGGTTCCGGTTTGTTTTTGATGGCTCTTTTCCGGTTGGCATTGGCCTCTGGGGGTCGGGTAGGTGAGCTTCATGCTCTCCTCCTGTGCAGGGGTTTTCTGCCCTTCGGTTGAGGTGTTCAGTTTGGTCGTTTGCTGCCTTCTCCTTCTTTTCTGGCGAAGGATTAGACTGCTGCTTTCTGGGGGGGTCCCTGGGTTGTTGATGCTTGGTTGGTTGGGCCGGGGTGCATTTGTTTTGTCCGGTTGCGGCTCTCTGCCATGGTTGACACGCCACGGCTTCTGGGTCAACGGACGCGATTTGGGTTGCTCCGGTTCCCTTCTTCCCTGTTAGAGGGTGCGAGTCTCCCAGGTCGTCCGCGGGATTCTTCAGGCTCTCCTGCCTGCGGTCTATCTCTGTGCCCATGACGTCCACAAGTTCGAGGCTCTTGCCGCCGTCTTTGGTACTGTGTCCTGGGAGGACGTTCGGGCACGGGGATTTTTGCGGTCGAACATGATCCTTGGCTGTTCGTTACTGTGTACACATTCTTGGGCCCAGTCGAGCCTGTGTCGCTTTGGGTCGGTGGATGCGGCCTGTTGTCTCGACTTTGGGTTGAGTAGTGTGTGGCGACCGCCTCCCGGGTCAGTCCCTATTCTTTTCCTCTGTGGGTAGTTAGCTCCGGGGAGCCGTAGGGGCTCCCTCCAGAAAACCGGCGTTGAATGTCATGAAACGCCATTTTCTGGGTGAATCCCGGAGGCTCCCCGGCATCCCTCCCTCCCTCCGGTCGGCGTTTTTCTGGGGGGAGCCCCAACAGCTCCCCAGAGCTATCCATGGCTGATATGGATACCCTAACTATTTTTCATCAATCAATGTGGGTGGAGTTCTAGGCCTACCGGGGACCACGAGCCAGAACCTGGCCCCCTCAGAGGCACGGGAGCAATGGCCCATAGAATTGCACATGTGATTTGGAGCATTCTATATCTACCATCGACCGGGACAGGCACCCAGAAAGGTAAGCTCCACAAAACAAACCCCTATTCTGGTTAACAACAAAATTCGACAAACGAGTGAACAGAACTCCCCCAGAAAAACGAACTAACAAGCATGACGTCACACGAGCCGCGCCGCATGTCTGCGCAGCTTCCCCCTCCCCGGAGGGGGAAGGGGAGCCCCAGACCCATGCGCCGGCGATCCCGCCCCAGTTCCTCGCTGATGGGATCTTGCATGGTCGTGTGGCTCCAGCTCCGGTCTTGTCTCAGTGCTGTGACTTGTTTGCAGTGCTGCTCTTACGGTGGTCGTGTGAGCTGGGAGTAGTATTCTCAGGTACTCGGGCTGCATGTGCTTAGGGTCACCTTCCCTGAGTGCCCTGTAAGTACCGCCCTTGGGCTTGGGGTTGCCTTCCACAAGTCACCTTGGGTTACCTCTGTTGGCTTTTCGCTGCTTGGCGTTTGGCCGCCCCGAGTGTTTGGGAGTTTTCCTCCCTTGTTTACCTGGGGTAAGTGGTAGTTATAGCACTGGGTGGGGCGCAGGTACTGCGTAGCTAGTTTTCACCTATACAGCGGCCGGCTCTGTTCCCTCTGGGTACGTTGTCCACTTGTGTGGTTTTCTTTATATTTGTTTTTGCCTGGTAGGGGGTCTGCCTTGTTCCCCCCTTATATTAGGTTCGTTTGTGTGGTGGCACCCCCTGCTTCACCTCACGGTGGACACGTCCCGTGGGTTCAGCTTTAGCAGTTTGCTTGGTAGTTTGGGGCGCCGGTTAGCAGTGCCCTGCCTGGGATAACCCTTAGCAGACCAGTCTAGGGCCCTGGAAACCCCCCCGGGGCTCTCGGGTCCGATGTGGAGAACCTTGCGTCCCCTCTCGCTTTGTGCGAGTTGAGGGTTGCTCTGTCCTTTGTCTCAGGGTGACTACCCTTGTTTTTTGCCTCCGTCATGCTGCTGTTGGGTCGGTGACACATTCGACCCTGAGTCCTGCGAGCTTTGTTGCTTGTTCGTGACTCATTCACCCAGTCTGCTGATGAATTCCTGTGGGTGCAGGCAGCTCGTGCATTGCAGGGTAGGTTGTTGCAACGCGCTCGGGTTGTCGCTTCCCCGGACGCCCCGATGCTGCCCGCTTTGTGTAGGGACCCAGACTTGGGGGTTTGGTCGCTTCGGCCTTGGTTC
>WNGS01002938.1:24273-52912 GCA_020271785.1 Procambarus virginalis | reverse complement strand
GGAGACAGAAGAGTTAGAGGAGGACATGATCGCCACATACAAAATTCCTCAGAGGAATTGATTGGGTAGATAAAGACAGACATTTTAACACAAGGGGCACACGCACAAGGGGACACAGGTGGAAATTAAGTGCCCAAATGAGCCATAGAGACATTAGAATGAATTTTTTCAGTGTCAGAGTAGTAGACAAATGGAATGCATTAGGCAGTGATGTAGTGGAGGGCTGACTCCATACAAAGCTTCAAGTGTGTAGATATGATAGAGCCCAGTAGGCTCAGGAACCTGTACACCAGTTGATTGACGGTTGAGAGGCGGGACCAAAGAGGCAAAGCTCAACCCCCGCAAGCACAACTAGATAAGTACAACTAGGCAAGTACACACAACTAAATGAGCAATCCATCAATTCCGGTCGAATTACACTTTAGCCACACGGAACACATACCAACCTAAACACACCGCAGTAAATACCAATTTGAACCTAACCACGATGCCAACTCTCCCTCCCCCCCCCCCCCACACGAATGATCTAGGCTTAACCCTCATAAGGAACCCAGCAAATAGTTTGAGATTAAATCCCCCATTTTTTTGCGTTTCCACCAGCAATATAGCAACTTAATTTCAAGTCCGCGAGCTTTAAACAGACCTAATGCCGGGTGGGATGAAATTAATAATGGCAGCCTCCCGTTGATGGATAGAGCGTAAGAATTATGCAAATATAGAATAGCCCGAGATGCACCACAGGAGGAAGATTATAGGCCTGTGATCGATCGCTGGGGAAGCATATAATAGGTGGGGAACGATTAACATACTGGTGGGCACTTGGGGCACTGTGGGGGTGGTGGGGGGTGAAGCCTCTACTCTGGGTGTTGTAGAGTGCTCCCATGCACTGATTAAGACGTGTCCTCTGATGGTGGGGTTAGGGGGGTGAGGGGGTAATTACGGGTGGAGGGGGGTATTTGGGGGGTATTTGAGCCTGTACCGGGCACACATTCTCTGTCTCTGTCTGTCTGTCTGTCTGTCTGTCTGTCTGTCTGTCTGTCTGTCTGTCTGTCTGTCTCTCTCTCTCTCTCTCTCTCTCTCTATCTATCTATCTAGCTAGCTATCTAGCTTTCTCTATCTTTCTCCCTCTCTCTCTCCCATATTAGGAACGAGCGTCATTTATTTCTTACAATCACGTGAGGATTGTAAGAATCAAATCCATATGGATGAAGAATGTCTCAAAAGGTGCGCCATTCTTCATATGACGTCTTAACTGACTATTTCACGAATAACTGTCTTGAGAGAACATGTTCTACACAGGTGTCACACCCTCTTCCACCTCCCTTTTAATGTATGACCTCTGATGGGGGAGTGTTCTTGAGAAGAGCACCAGGCGGCATTAGGCTCTTGACGGCTGAGCGCCTTGCGTTGTGGCTGCCGACCTCCTGCCTGTCCACGAAGCTGGGCCAGGTGGGGAACTTTAAAAAATAAAAAATTTCGACCAGTCCAACCAGAGCATATCAAGACCTAAGATGAGTCCTCTCGCCCCAATTTCTTGGCTGCTATGTACAACACGTAGCTCTTCATTATCAACAAAGAGCAAAACTTGACTTCCAAGTTATGCTCATAAGTAAACAATAGCTTTTTGCCATTCCATTTGCATATATGTTCCTGTTGCAATATCACGTTCCAGGGCTATCAGTCATCACCTGTGTTTGTATGGTGGCACTGGTGGGGTATGATGTGTCTGTGTATGACGATAGTGATGTGGTATGATAAGTGTATGATACCAGGGGCAGCGTTGGTACAGTGTCGTCTCCTCCGCACACTTTGTGTGGTCAGGGCCCCATTCTTCGGCAGACTTTGTGTGGTCAGGGCCCCATTCTTCCGCAGACTTTGGGTGGTCAGGGTCCCATTCTTCCGCAGACTTGGGGTGGTCAGGGTCCCATTCTTCCGCAGACTTTGGGTGGTCAGGGCCCATTCTTCGCAGACTTTGGGTGGTCAGGGTCCCATTCTTCCGCAGACTTTGGGGTGGTCAGGGCCCCTCTTCCGCAGACTTTGGGTGGTCAGGGCCCCATCTTCCGTAGACTTTGGGTGGCAGGGCCCCATTCTTCCGCAGATTTGGGTGGTCAGGGTCCCATTCTCCGCAGACTTGTGGTTATGGCCCCATTCCTCCGCAGACTTGGATGACGCAGACGGCGACGCAGCAGCCAAGCGGCGACGGTCGAGGCCAACTTCAACTCGTGGCAGCTGGAGGAGCTGGAGCGAGCCTCGAGGCCTCACACTACCCTGACGTCTTCATGAGGGAGGCTCTGGCCATGAGCTGGGACTCACCGAGAGCAGAGTCGCGCCGTGAGTATCTTACCACCAGTGATGAGTCGGACTCAGGGAGGGGCAGAGTCGCCGTGAGTATCTTACCCACCAGTGATGAGTCGGACTCAGGGAGGGGAAGAGTCGTCGTGAGTATCTTACCACCAGTGATGAGTCGGATCAGGGAGAAGCAGCAGAGTAACAGTGAGTATCTTAACCACCAGTGATGAGTCGGATCAGGGAGGGGTAGAGTAGCAGTGAGTACCGTACCCACCAGTGATGAATCTCACTGATGGGTAGGATTTTAGGCTAGAATTGTCTGTGAAGATGTCAGTAACATTCTGAAGCTGTCAGTAACATTCTGAACCTCTCAGCAACACTGTGAAGGAATCAGTAACATTTCGAATCCGCTAGAGCAAACCCTTAATCAGGCGAAGGGAAGGGTACTGTCCATTTTAAGGAATGAAGAACAATTTGATTTATATTACTTGTAAGCTGCATCACTTATGAACCCATCCCTGCCCTTGTGTGGCAGTGCACAATAGAAAGTTGCTTTCACATATCCATACATTAAAAACTTTGATTGTAACCATGATATATATGTGCTTCAGCCTACAGTTTAGACCTATTGTCTTGTGTATGACCCTCTGTCCTGCGTGGCAGTGAATACCAGCATTATCCTCCCTTTAATAAAGACTTAAATGAAATCCCCAGATTAGGCAAAATTGTAATTCATGTTGTCAATAAAGATGTTAATAATAATAATATCTATCCCAACAAGGATAGTGTAAATCACTTTTTTTTTTTTGTAGATTAAATGAACGTGCACTACTCTCCCCCTCTCTCCCCCCTCCCCCTCCCCCAACAAGTCCCTTTGTTTTGTTACGTAGCGTTGGTGAAAAACATTCGCAGCAATATTTATGTGAGTGTAAATTTCCAAACTCAAGTTATAGCCCATTATTAGCTGATTTCTAACCAAAAGCTATCCGGCACTTTAATAATATGAAACCTGGAACGAAAATTGAGAAGTCAGGCTGGGAGTGTATTGTGGAAACAGATATAAGGCCAGATTCACGAAGCAGTTACGCAAGCACTTACGAACCTGGAGCAAGATTCACGAAGCACTTACGCAAGCACTTACGAACCTGGGGCCAGATTCACGAAGCAGTTACGCAAGCACTTACTAACCTGGAGCAAGATTCACGAAGCAGTTAAGCAAGCACTTACGAACCTGGGGCCAGATTCACGAAGCAGTTACGCAAGCACTTACGAACCTGTACATCTTTTCTCAATCTTTGGCGGCTTTGTTTACAATTACTAAACAGTTAATGAACTCCGAAGCACCAGGAGGCTGTTTATAACAATAACAACAGTTGATTGGCAAGTTTTTATGCTTGTAAACTGTTTAATAAATGTAACCAAAGCCGTCAAAGATTGAGGAAAGATGTACACGTTCGTAAGTACTTGCGTAACTGCTTTGTGAATCTGGCCCCAAGTTCGTAAGTGCTTGCGTAACTGCTTCGTGAATCTGGCCCCAAGTTCGTAAGTGCTTGCGTAACTGCTTCGTGAATCTGGCCCCAGGTTCGTAAGTGCTTGCGTAACTGCTTCGTGAATCTGGCCCTAGGTTCGTAAGTGCTTGCGTAACTGCTTCGTGAATCTGGCCCCAGGTTCGTAAGTGCTTGCGTAACTACTTCGTGAATCTGGCCCCAGATTCGTAAGTACTTGCGTAACTGTTTCGTGAATCTGGCCCTAGGTTCGTAAGTGCTTGCGTAACTGCTTCATGAATCTGGCCCCAGGTTCATAAGTGCTTGTGTAACTGCTTCGTGAATCTGGCACCTGGGCAGAGGTGTTTGTGTGTGGTTCGGCTTGCTTAAGGTCAAACAACCTCAGGAAGGTTATTAAGGCCACCTTGTTATCTTACTAACCACGTCTGAACGTAGCCCCATGATTGAAGTAAACTTTCTATGTATAATATACACTGAAAAGCTGCATATACCGCTCGGTGTGCATGTATACTCCCTCGATGGGGGGGTGGGGGTGTTATTATGTATAATATAACAATTCACATTCTGATAATTGGATCTCTACACTGTTGTTACTTCAGTGGAACACTGAAGTGGCAGCAGTGTTCTCTGTCTATCGGCAGCAGTGTTCTCTGTCTATCGGCAGCAGTGTTCTCTGTCTATCGGCAGCAGTGTTCTCTGTCTATCGGCAGCAGTGTTCTCTGTCTATCGGCAGCAGTGTTCTCTGTCTATCGGCAGTGATTGGTGCTCCCGAAATTGAGCTCGGATGAAGGGTCTTGACTGTATAAAATTAGGCGTTTCGTTACAAGGTAAAGTCGCCGTTTGTTGAGGCGAACCGTCCATCTTTACCCACACAAACGTGTTGTCAGTTGACCAGGCCACACACTAGAAAGTGAAGGGACGACGACGTTTCGGTCCGTCCTGGACCATTCTCAAGTCAATTGGCTTGATTATGGTCCAGGACGGACCGAAACGTCGTCGTCCTTTCACTTTCTAGTGTGTGGTCGGGTCAACATACTTCAGCCACGTTATTGTGACTCATCGCCTGCACTTGTTGTCAGTTGATTGATTGATTGATTGATTGTTGCAACAGCTTATCACCATATTGTCTAGTTCCCTACCCCCATTTCCAATCTCCCCCCCCCTCCCTTTCCCCATTCTCTGTCCCCACTTTTATCCAACATCCCCTTCTGACATCTCTCCACCCCTCTTCCCCTTTTCTCCTTCGCTTTCTGTCTCAGGAAAGGTAATACTGAATTCGAACATGTTCGAGTCGAAATCTAGGGAGTCGGTACCACACCTTTCAGCTACTATACAGAGGTGGCGTTGCCACTGTTAGGCCAGACCTCTATCCCCCCCCCCTCTTAATACAACCGACCTTCGATTAACCTATTTTCGTCCCGTATTCCAGACCATTCACCCTGCAAAGTTGAGTGAGGCTAGCTTATAGCACCTGGCTTCCAACCTTCAAGAAATTGGCAGTTAAACAGACATTTTTTCTCAATATAGATTATATAATTTTTAAAATACTTAAGGTTTCTGTATAATATAGATCTAACAACTTAATTTGTAATACATTTTCGTCTATTTTTCTACAGTTATGTTTGTACTATACAGTAAAAGGACTCAAATGAACGTGAATAAATAGCTAGCAAGCATTTCTAGTATAAGTACATATATGGTGAACCACAAGGGCCGTGATGAGGGCTCGAACCCACGCCCGAGAGGATCCCAGACGCGTCTTAATCTACTGTGCTAGAACTGGATCCTCTCGGACGTAGGTTCGAACCTCACATCAAGGATCTTGTGGATTTGTTCATTTGATGCATCAGGCTATTGTGATTTGTGGGTGTACATATATGGTGCCAATAACATTACTAGGTTCATTCACCAGAACCTGATAGAATTTTCATTTGGCCTGTCATTCGGCAGGTCTGGTTCCAGAACCGTCGCGCGAAGTGGCGGAAGAAGGAGCACACGAGGAAGGGCCCGGGTCGCCCGGCCCACAACGCCCACCCGCAGTCCTGCTCTGGCGAACCCATCCCTCCTGAGGAACTGCAACGCCGAGAGCGACTTCGGCGGGAGAAGAAGATCCTGAAGCAGCTGGAGCGCCAGCATCGCAAGCTGACCCTCAAGGGCGTCCACGTGACCATCGAGCAGCTGCGGCGCGAGTACGAAACGCAACACAAGCCGGAGCCTGAGATCGATGTGGTGGGCGAGGCCGCGCAAGAACAACACACACAGCCGCGAGAGACGACAGTTAAGAGACCTACCTTTTCCATTGAGAGTATTTTAGCCCCCTCGAGACCTGAAGACCGAGGTCCACCATCTCCTGGGACTCTTCTGAGAGGGGCACCAACACCACCCCCTACACCCCAGGATATCAGATACCCCTTCCACTTGCAGACCACGAAGCACGAAACGCAAGATTCTGCGTCGGACTGCGACGTACCGGAGTCATCCGGAGAGTCCTTCACGACATATAATTCAGACGATCAGGGCATAACGCCGCTAATAGGCTCAGAAGCACTGGCAACGAGAGAAGACCCGCTGGGGACATTATCCTCCCTGAACCATTTAAGTCCATTGGAAAGGCATGGTTCTTCAGCCCAAATGGCTTCGCTAGGTTCGCCGGAGAAGCCTGAGGACACAGGCGCTCGAACTGAGGGAGAAACGCCTGCGGCTTGCAAGCCTGAAGAACTGCCAGGAGAAGAATCTAATGGACGAGAATGCTGATTCTCCATCAGTGTCGCTAGTCAAAGAGAGAATACATAATATCTGACATGATAGCCTTTCCACCGTGTCAGAAGTGCTTTCCGGCCGCAGACTTTCTGACTTTAAATAAAAAAATATATTATATATGTGTGCTATTTCCCCCCTGGGAAGTATATTTTGTAAGAGAAAATTACTGACAACGCGTTTTAATATTTGTTTTTTATTTTCACTAGCCTATATACCCATATCTTTGGAAATCATTTATGTTTTCAACCTTAAATGTGAGGTTCTCGTTCTTACTAACCTCAAATGAACGCTGTGACCCCACAAGGGCATTGAATCTGCAACATGCAATATGCTAAAGACGTCATTTATAGGCCTATCAGCAGTGAGTAATGCATTAATCCTGCTTCTGACCAGAAAGGAGAGAGAGAGGTTAACCCCATTCTTCCTATCTCGACTTTATTTACATCCCTGATTAACTGTTAAATTTCCTGACCTTTTATTTGCGCGGTTCTATAAAGTTTAATTAGACCGGTTCAGAGTTCTATTTTACTCTGAGCGGTTCCTAAGTCACGGACACAATCTCTGATACCTTCCTGATCACTGCTGGGCACCGTATGACTTGAGGGTAAGCAGAATATGTAGGCATTATTATGACTTATGTGGCCCAAAGGCACACGATGTGGTTTTCTCAGGGACTGAGAGAACAACAGAGAACATCACAAACTGAGAGCAGGTATCTTATAAGATGGACTGAATGATTATTTCACTGATGGCGGGGTCTCTTTGTCTGGAATTCTCAAGGAAATTGACATCATTTCACTGCTATTTGCCAGGGTAAACCTGACTACCAAAGACTGCTAGCAGGAAGCTGTACAAAATTGTATTTTATATTATTAATTATTACAAAAGAATTTAGGTTGTAAATCTATCTTGGCTTATACGTGTGTTAAGATAAACCGATCATTTACCCCATATGTAAATAATTATACAGTATATATATATATATATATATATATATATATATATATATATATATATATATATATATATATATATATATATATATATATATATACGTCTGAGCACTGACAATCTCTCCATTTCTCTGGATCTTAACAATGTTGTGCATCTCATTATTCCTTAACTCACAATAAAGATGACATAAACTCCAGACTTAAGAAACATGACCTGACTCACGAGAGCTAAGATGTTTAAGGTTGAGAACTCCACGGTGGAAACTTGCATACAGCAGGAGAGACTATTGTTGCTGCTGTTGTTGTTGTTGTTGTTGTTGTTGAGGACAGAATGCAGTTTGTATATCAACCTTTACCCCTCTCAGTAATTTCTAACTCCTCCATATCAATAAAAATCTTAACTACACTTCCCGGATTTTTTATTAACTCAGCCTTCTCGAGGTCTGCTCACACACACAAAAAAAGAATTTCTCGGGACCTACACACACACACACACACACACATACACACACACACACACACACACACACACACACACACACACACACACACACACACACACACACACATCAGGGGAATCGACCGGGTAAACAAGAATAAACTATTCAACACGGGTGGCACGCGAACAAGGGGACACAGGTGGAAACTGAGTACCCACATGAGCCACAGAGACGTTAGAAGGAACTTTTTCAGTGTCAGAGTGGTTAACAGATGGAATGCATTAGGCAGTGATGTGGTGGAGGCTGACTCCATACACAGTTTCAAATGTAGATATGATAGAGCCCAGTAGGCTAAGTAATCTGTACACCAGTTGATTGACGGTTGAGAGGCGGGACCAAAGAGCCAAAGCTCAACCCCCGCAAGCACAAATAGGTGAGTACAAATAGGTGAGTACACACACACACACACACACACACACACACACACACACACACACACACACACACCACACACCTTGTCTACCAGCTCCAGTGGAATCAACAGAAACTGAGGAAGGACAGAAGAGAGTCAGCTTCAAGGTAATGTACTCGAACATAGATGGGATTACAAGCAAGGCAAGTGAACTTAGGGAAAGAGCACAAGAAGTGAACTCGGACGTAAATGGACTCACGGAAACAAAACTCTCAGGAATCCTAACGAATGCATGCGGTGTTTCCCAAGGAATATAGACATTAGAAAGAATTTTTTTTAGTATCAGAATAGTTATTAATTATATTTTTATTATAATAATAATTATAATAATAAATGTTGTAATTAATAATTATTACTCTTCCTTCTTCTTGGTCTTCAAGGAAGCCGACCTCGGGTGAAAGACGGCTGTGACGATCTCTGTCTGGAACCCGTTGATGCGGGACCGGGCCGTTCACATTCCATGGCTCGTGCGGCCCCCAGGCTTTGCTTCAGGAGGCTGGGGTCGTTCCTGCCCTTGCTGGGGTCGTTCTTCTCCGGCCCCGACCACGGCCGTCTCCGGGTTTGGAGTCCCTGTGCCTTCTTTTACCAACTTCGAGGTCACCTCCGGAGCTGGAGCCACCTAGGAGCAGTTCGATGTTACCTTCAGCCTCGTTCTGACAGTTCCTGCGACGGCGCTGGAACCAATCGTATTGGCGTTTGCCTTTCCATTGGAGACTTTCGGCGCCGTGGAGAGGGGGAGACCTGCTGCATGGGTAACAGCTTCTCCCCCGTATCAACCTACCCTGGCTTTGCGCCCTGGAGAGGCCACTCCAGATTGACAACCAGAGCACAACTCCATAGTCTCCTGAGACTGATGGATGCCTCCTACTACTACTACTACACTGAAATAAGGAGAGAGAGGGAAGGAAGGGGAGGAGGCTGCATGAACGCGCAAGTCATAGATCACTTAGAACTCCTATTTCACCCGGCCAGGATTCGAACCCATGACGTCCAGGATCACCACAACACGTACACAGTACCGTGACCAGCGCATCTAAGTTGTCTGATCCTGAAGACGCTCAATGGTGTGGTCGTCATGGTACTGTGTAAGTTTTGGGGTGATTCTGGACGGCATGGGTTCGAATCCTGGCCGGGTAAAATATGAGTTCTTAGTGAATATATATATATATATATATATATATATATATATATATATATATATATATATATATATATATATATATATATATATATATGCGAACAAGCCTGAATGGTCCCCAGGACTATATGCAACTGAAAACTCACACCCCAGAAGTGACTCGAACCCATACTGCCAGCAGCAACGCAACTGGTGTGTACAGGACGCCTTAATCCACTTGACCATCACGACCGGACAAAAGAAAGTGATAGCCGAAGCTATTTGAACCACTTCCCCGCCGGCACTCGGATTGTAATCTTGGGTATAGCAATTTATCAAATCACCTCATTCAATGCTATGCCCAAGATTACCATCCGAGTGCCGGCGGGGAAGTGGTTCAAATAGCTTCGGCTATCACTTCCTTTTGTTCGGTCATGATGGTCAAGCGGATTAAGGCGTCCTGTACACACCAGTTGCGTTGCTCCTGGTATATATATATATATATATATATATATATATATATATATATATATATATATATATATATATATATATGTCCCCATTGCCTCAGAGACACTTGGTGCCTGGGGTAAAAGTGCTGCTAGCTTTTTGAAGGAGTTGGGGTCTAAGCTAATCGAAACAACTAGAGACCCTAGAGCTGCCAGTTTTCTTTTTCAGCGCCTTAGTGTGGCGATCCAGAGAGGAAATGCTCACTGCATCCAAGGTTCCTGCCCGCCATCTGAGGAGCTGGAGGAGCTATACAACTTGTGACATGTAATCAACTTGTGACATGTAATCAATATTGTACCCTGCATGTAATCAATATTGTAACTTTTTTTTGTGTAATGACATTTTCAAATAAAGTTAGATAAATATACATACATACCAAAAGAATAGGGGTGGTAGGAGAAGAAAATATTAAAGTGTTCAGTGAGGATCCACAAGGTCTTCTCTGAGTACTCTTTATTTTCTTCTCCGAGGCTATGGGTCCCTACACTTGCACTTGCACCGGAGGTGGTACCCCTTCTATATATATATATATATATATATATATATATAATATATATATATATATATATATATATATATATGTCGTACCTAGTAGCCAGAACACACTTCTCGGCCTAAAATGCAAGGCCCGATTTGCCTAATAAGCCAAGTTTTCCTGAATTAATATATTTTCTCTAATTTTTTTCTTATGAAATGATAAAGCTACCCATTTCATTATGTATGAGGTCAATTTTTTTTATTTCAGTTAAAATTAACGTAGATATATGACCGAACCTAACCAACCCTACCTAACCCTAACCTAACCTAATCTTTATATGTTAGGTTAGGTTAGGTAGCCGAAAAAGTTAGGTTTGGTTAGGTTAGGTAGGTTAGGTAGTCGAAAAACAGTTAATTCATGAAAACTTGGCTTATTAGGCAAATCGGGCCATGCATAGTAGGCTGAGAAGTGCGTTCTGGCTACTAGGTACGACATATATATNATGGTCCAGGAGCAAGATTCACGAAAGCAGTTACGCAAGCACTTACGAACGTGTACATCTTTTCCTCAATCTTTGACGGCTTTGGTTACATTTATTAAACAGTTTACATGCATGAAAACTTGCCAATCAACTGTTGTTATTGTTATAAACAGCCTCCTGGTGCTTCGGAGCTCATTAACTGTTTAATAATTGTAAACAAAGCCGCCAAAGATTGAGAAAAGATGTACAGGTTCGTAAGTGCTTGCGTAACTGCTTCGTGAATCTGGCCCCAGGTTCGTAAGTGCTTGTGTAACTGCTTCGTGAATCTGGCCCCCAGGACGGACCGAAACGTCGTTGTTTCTCCATTTTCTGATGTGTGGTTTGATCATCATTAGATAAAGCTGTTGTTTCCATTCACAACGTTATTTCGAGGAGAAAACCCCGCGCCGGCGTGATTACGAAGCACTTGGGAAGGAATGTGAAGGGAGGGTCTGTCAGAGGTGGTGGTCAGAGGCTTAGGGCGACGCGCACCAAACTTTGCAAGGTGACTAGTCGGTGTTTGGGGATAGGCATAGGAGGGGTTGACTGGAAGTTGAGCCCCTCCACTACCTTTCTCTTTTGCATAATATGGTCAAATGACGCTAATTTCTCATCACGCTAAATACCAGACGTCGTCCTCACTACGACTCGTCTAGAAGATTACTTTCTACGTGATTATTAATGATTATGATTAATGAAAATGATTACCGAGATGAAAGTTAAGAAGGGACGGTGTACGTGGTATATTGATAGTGCATTGATATATACTTTGACACAGTATATCTAACATGTATATTCCAAACCATGACACAGTATTACACACAGAAATCACAGTTGCGTGATGCATCAAATGAACAAATCCACAAGGGCCGTGACGAGGATTCGAACCTGCGTCCGAGAGCATCCCAGGACGCAGGTTCGAATCCTCGTCACGGCCCTTGTGGATTTGTTCCTGACACAGTATATATATATATATATATATACCACAAATACACCACACAGCAACACAATCACTACGAAACACCACTTGGGAACAGCATCCCAAGTTTGTTTACTGCAAACATCTGCAGTTAGACGTCATTTAAAGTTTAAAAGTTGGTCAGACTAAATGGTCCTCTTGGGTCCTAAGTTTGTGAATCAGGTTTGTCCTTGTTGCGTGTCATATGGGGTTGTGTTGGGTCCAGCTGTGTTTGGTCCAGCTGTGTTTGGTCCAGCTGTGTTTGGTCCACCTGTGTTTGGTCCACCTGTGTTTGGTCCACCTGTGTTTGGTCCACCTGTGTTTGGTCCACCTGTGTTTGGTCCACCTGTGTCTGGTCCACCTGTGTTTGGTCCACCTGTGTTTGGTCCACCTGTATTTGGTCCACCTGTGTCTGGTCCACCTGTGTTTGGTCCACCTGTGTTTGGTCCAGCTGTGTATGGTCCAGCTGTGTTTGGTCCAGCTGTGTTTGGTCCAGCTGTGTTTGGTCCAGCTGTGTCTGGTCCACCTGTGTCTGGTCCACCTGTGTTTGGTCCACCTGTGTTTGGTCCACCTGTGTTTGGTCCACCTGTGTCTGGTCCACCTGTGTTTGGTCCACCTGTGTCTGGTCCACCTGTGTCTGGTCCACCTGTGTCTGGTCCACCTGTGTTGGGTCCACCTGTGTTTGGTCCACCTGTGTCTGGTCCACCTGTGTTTGGTCCACCTGTGTTTGGTCCACCTGTGTCTGGTCCACCTGTGTCTGGTCCACCTGTGTTGGGTCCACCTGTGTTTGGTTCACCTGTGTCTGGTCCACCTGTATTTGGTCCACCTGTATCTGGTCCACCTGTGTTTGGTCCACCTGTGTTTGGTCCACCTGTGTCTGGTCCACCTGTGTTTGGTCCACCTGTGTCTGGTCCACCTGTGTTGAGTCCACCTGTGTCTGGTCCACCTGTGTCTGGTCCACCTGTGTTTGGTCCACCTGTGTTGGGTCCACCTGTGTTTGGTCCACCTGTGTTGGGTCGACCTGTGTCTGGTCCACCTTTGTCTGGTCGACCTGTGTCTGGTCCACCTGTGTCTGGTCCACCTGTGTTGGGTCCACCTGTGTTTGGTCCACCTGTGTTTGGTCCACCTGTGTCTGGTCCACCTGTGTCTGGTCCACCTGTGTCTGGTCCACCTGTGTCTGGTCCCCTGTGTCTGGTCCACCTGTGTCTGGTCCACCTGTGTTTGGTCCACCTGTGTTGGGTCCACCTGTGTTTGGTCCACCTGTGTTTGGTCCTCCTGTGTTTGGTCCTCCTGTGTCTTGTCCACCTGTGTTTGGTCCACCTGTGTTTGGTCCACCTGTGTTTGGTCCACCTGTGTTTGGTCCACCTGTGTCTGGTCCACCTGTGTCTGGTCCACCTGTGTCTGGTCCACCTGTGTGTGGTCCACCAATGATGCTATGAGTTGTGTCCGCCTCTGAAGATGCGTACCGAGTCTATCTGAACTGCACTGTGCTAATGACGGGCTCACCATAGCCCGTGCTACTTGGAACTTTTTGTTCCAGGTAGCAGATCACAACAGCAATGCTGTGTGCTTGCGGGATTCACCTGTGATGCTGTGATTAAGCTGTATCCCTGTACTGAGTTGCTGTGTTTACATTAGCTACTGTGGTAGAACATTGTCCCTCATCTGCCACCAGCGCTGAGGCTCTGTGTTGGGTCATTGTCTGGGCTTCGAAGGCAAATAATCTCAACAGCAAAATGGCAGAAAACGCAGCGTAAATGTGCTTAAAAGGTGGACGTATTTTAATTCACAATTATCTGATATTATTCTTCCCATTAGAATATTAGAAATCCCAGTCAAGCGTTCGAAGGGTGTCTACTGTAGACAATACTTGATTGCAACATTCCCACTGCCACCCACTGGATAAGTGCGGAGTCGGGCTCACCATAGACCGTGCTACTTAGACCTTTTTGTTCCAAGTAGCGAATCTTAAACAACAACAACAACAACAACAACAGTGCAGGGTGAATTGAGGACAAAATAAAATTGTTTGTAAATACTTCAACACACATATCTTCTCTAGATCATGGGGGGGGGGGGGAGGGATGCTGATCCCATTACATGACAACTTTTCTGTAACTTTGGGTTGGACGGTAGAGGGACGGTCTCGCTTCATGCAGGTCGGCGTTCAATCCTCCGAGACCGTCCACAAGTGGTTGGGCACCGTTCCTTTCCCCCGTCCCATCCCAAATCCTTAGCCTGACCCCTTCCCAGTGCTATATAGTCATAATGGCTTGGCGCTTTCGCCTGAGCATCCACTCCCTCACCCATAGGGGTCAATAATCAGCTAAATTTACAATAACCCTCAGTTGAGGTCACGATGATACTAGTTTGATGAACTATTAATACACTGTTTTAATAATTGTTTTAATTACAAGAAGAATTTTATAACTACTAAAACAAACCATACTATTAAACTTACGCGAAGTGATCAACTAGAGAGAAACTTGATAGCTACCACATAGATACTAAACACTATAACAAACATTGATATAATGACCACAAATCTACAAAAAATGTATATAAAATGCAAACAGAATAAGCGACAATTATAAAGTACTAACCAAAATCGTATAAAAACTCAAATATTAAATAAAACTAAATACCAAAAAATGTATTATGTATCCTAAATAAAAAGATTATAATAATGTACAATGTCAAGACTTGAAATAAGTAAGAAAAGGCAAAAACATGGTAAACTAAACAAAATTATAATAAAATGAACTACCTACCAGAATGAACTATAAAGCAAATTACAGGGCCTACTGTGCACTACACAGTGTACAATTGAACAGCCGAAAGGTTGCTATCTAACAGAGGCCGCAGCTCCTTTATATATAAGGATTCCATTACTCTCATATCTGACTGGCCATTTATACAAGTGTCCAGAATTTTAAAATCAGATTCCAGCAGAGAATGATTAAACTCATAACAATGGTTTCTAATCTCCAAAAATGCTGGTTTAGACAATGGTAATCCAGTCCTAAAAGAAACTCCCCGGTGTTCAAGTATCCTAATCTTAAAGTTCCGAATGGAACTCCCGATATATCCAGCAATACAGCTGGAACAATTATACATATATACGACACTAGAGCACAGGGGGGTAGGCACTTTATCTTTAAATTTAAAATAAGAGCCTATGGTATTAGTGTTGACAAAGATAAATCTAAAGTCTACTTGAGGATAACAATGCTGCAACATTTTCCTCAAACGACTCCTTACAGAAAAACTAATAGTGCCATTAAATGGTAATTTAATATATTTAATATCCCTTTCTACTGTAGTAATGCTACATGATGGGTGAAACTTCTTATTTAAGAAATTCCTTTTAAAGGTATAAACCATATGCAAAGGATAACCATTATTTGAAAAAAATTTCACAAGAAAATTAATTTCTTGATCAAAGTTATTCCAATTTGAACATAAAACAAAGGCCCTATTCAGTAGAGTATTAATTGCATTTTTCTTAAAAATATCAGGAACAAAAGAATTAAAATTTAAACATAAACCAGTGAAAGTTGGTTTTCAAAAAACATTAGTGTTGAACCCATTAAGGTTATTCACTTTGACATCAAGAAACGATAATGAATTATCCACTTCACACTCTGCAGTAAAACGTACATTACTATGTTGTGCATTAAGATACTCTCTAAATTTCTAAATATGACATTGGTCCCTAAATAACAAAAAAGTGCATCTACATATCTCCTGTACAAGACTGGTTTAAAGGCCAAAGGACATTTATCAGCCAATTTGTTTCATGAAAACTCAAAAATCATTAGCAAGTGCAGGACCTAAGGGAGACCCCATTGCTACTCCATCGATTTGTTTATAATATTCATTATTAAACATAAANAAAACTAGCTTCGAACTCGCTAAGAAATAGCTACGAACTATCTTCGAACTCGCTAAGAACTAGCTTCGAACTCGCTAAGAACTAGCTTCGAACTCGCTTAGAACTAGCTTCGAACTCGCTAAGAACTAGCTTCGAACTCGCTAAGAACTTGCTTGGAACTCGCTAAGAACTAGCTTCGAACTTGCTAAGAACTAGCTTCGAACTCGCTAAGAACTAGCTTCGAACTCGCTAAGAACTAGCTTCGAACTCACTACGGTCAACGAACCCCCAAGACGGGAGGAAGGAAAAGGAAACGACGAGGCTTCCTGTGTGCTACCAAATGTACCCACATAGTTGTGCTTCCGGGGGTCGAGCTCTGGCTCTTGGTCCCGCCTATGATGTGTGTGCTAAGGCGAGATATAGATGTATGGGATGGTCGTGTAGGATTCAGCCTCGCTTAGTTAACTAACTGCAAGTCAAGCATCAGGACTTTTGGTCCAGCTTAAGACTTTGTTTCCGGGTCTCTCTTCTGTTCTTCGAGATTTGCAACATTTTGCAATAAGCTTGGCAGATTTCACAACTGTTATTGAGAAACTTCATCATGAAGAAGCTTTGTGTCTGCTTTGTAAGATGTCTCCAGCTAGTTACACTTCCTGGACTGTTCACGATTTAACACGGATGAAAATTTCCGTCATTTGTACTCACCACAACACACACACACATACACACACACACACACACACACATACAGGCCATGATTGACAGTTGAGAGGCGGGCTGAAAGCAGAGCTCAACCCCCGTAAGCACAACTAGGTGAATAAACACACATCACAACAACACGGCAGTATTTACACTCTCAACACACTCATGATTGACTCTGAGTGTTGCTAGGCCACAAGCAGATCCCAGCACACTCTACAGGACCTCTGATAACACCCCATCCCTCCCAGGGTCTCTTGTAGTACAAGTAAGTTTACAGCCGTGAATAACCGCCTCCCCGTGCCTGGCGCCCGTTCCAATATTTACCCTCCACTCACGTCATTCTAAATCTGCAGGTGCCATTATTCGGCATCTGGCACTCGCGATCAGTGTTGGTTTTACTCAAAGGACAAAATGGCACAATTGGGACAAGTCAGCCATTTACATGCCATTAGGAGATGGCGGGAAAATGAATCATTGATGTTGACTAATCTTTCGAAAACGGTTGAGTGTCTAGACAGCTGAGAAATAGTTGAGGATATATTATGTGTAATGTAAATGCTCCACTAGTTCTGGCTGCTGAAGGGGGGAGTCGAACCATAGTCCCCAGAAAACGATACTGCTAGTCCAGCCACTGACCCAACGATGCATATGGAACCCGACTACTCTTTTGAGACGACTGCGGTTCCTTCATTTCCTCAGTTAGTGAGCTTTTAAATTATTCATTTATCTTGTCTCTCTCTCTTTCTCTCTGTCTCTGTTTCTCTCCTTTGAATTTTGGGAAAATTGGGGAAAATAAGTGCTTAATGCATGACATTATAGTAAGACAAGTAATAACGAAATAATAATTTAGAGTCCAGTTAATGTGGTATTATAAGATCCGTTGTGGGGGGTACAAATGGAACAGTGTTAGCTGGCATTCATTTCATTGATGTTAATCCCAACCACTTCATGTTGGATACGTGTAAGTTACAAGTACTGATAGTATTTGTTAAGGCTAACTCGAAGTGTCTGGCCCCAGCCTCGAACAAGCAGACACTGTAATATATATATATATATATTATATATAATATATATATATTATATATATATATATATATATATATATATATATATATATATATAAGCTTTTTGCTTTGTATGACAATAAATATAATATATTTGTTTTGCAATAAATTATGACAACTAACCATGATAATTTACAACAACAATAAATAACAATAAATCAATTTATGTTAGAATAAACGACATCGAGCATGCTAGTGAAGGAAACTATCAGGGGGGGAAAGCGCCAAGCCATTACGACTATATAGCATTGGAAAGAGATCAGGATAAGGATTTGGGATGGGACGGTGGGAAAGGAATGGTGCCCAACTACTTGTGGACGGTCTCGGGGGATTGAACACCGACCTGCAGGAAGCGTCTCTCTATACCGTCCAGCCCCTAGTAGCTGGATCATCCAAAACTATATGTTATTTATATAGATATTTTATAACATATTAGAGCAAATATTATACATATTATATATTTTATTTTATATATATATATATAATATATATATTATATATATATATATATATATATTATATATATATATATTATATATATATATTATATATATATATATTGGTATATTTTGGTAGCAGTCTTTCCTGTAGACATATTTATTAAATATGACCGAAAAAGTAAGATTAATAATTCTAACACGAATTTTCTCTATTTTCCTTATGTTTCTTTTTACTGGTGACGGTAAATGAAAAATCAATTCTCCAAAATTCATTTTTATTTCTAGTCTGACGCGACACTTGAGCGCGTTTCGTAAAACTTATTACATTTTCAAAGACTTTTAGTTTATCTACACAACTATGCTCTATGAAACAAACATTGGCTCTTATACCTGCATTTGGGTGAGGTGATGTAATACATTAGTGGGGTGAAACACAGAACATGGAAAACGGGGTATAGATTTGTAGAAGTAGAAGTCGGGTCCAATAGAAACTGCAGAAGGCCTATTGGCCCATATTTCTTGATGTTTCTATATTGGAGCGGGTCTTGAAGTGGGTAGAATATAGTTGTGCGTTAATTGGCTGTTGATTGCTGGTGTTGACTTCTTGATGTGTAGTGCCTCGCAGATGTCAAGCCGCCTGTTGTCGCTGTATCTATCAATGATTTCTGTGTTGTTTGTTAAGATTTCTCTGGTGATGGTTTGGTTGTGGGAAGAGATATATGTTCCTTAATAGAGCCCTGTTGCTTATGCATTGTTAATCGCCGGGAAAGAGATGTTGTTGTCTTGCCTATATATTGAGTTCTTTGGGGCTTACAGTCCCCAAGTGGGCATTTGAAGGCATAGACGACATTGGTCTCTTTCAAAGCGTTCTGCTTTGTGTCTGGAGAGTTTCTCATGAGTAGATTGGCAGTTTTCTTGGTTTTATAGTAAATCGTCAATTGTATCTCTGATTTTTGTCTGTAGGGATAACGTTTCTATTAACAATATCTTTCAGGACCCTTTCCTCCGTTTTATGAGCTGTGGAGAAGAAGTTCCTGTAAAATAGTCTAATAGGGGGTATAGGTGTTGTGTTAGTTGTATCTTCAGAGGTTGCATGGCGTTTCACTTTCTTCTTATGATGTCTTCAATGAAACCATTGGAGAAGCCGTTGTTGACTAGGACCTGCCTTACTCTACAGAGTTCTTCGTCGACTTGCTTCCATTCTGAGCTGTGGCTGAGAGCACGGTCGACATAAGCGTTAACAACACTCCTTTTGTACCTGTCTGGGCAGTCACTGTTGGCATTTAGGCACATTTAGGCACATCGGTCATATTTAATAATATATATATATATATATATATATATATATATATATATATATATATATATATATATATTTTATAACACATATTTAACTCCAGAAAATTAAATTAACATCAATGTGATTTTTGACGTCTGCTGTAAAGGGTTTTTATTTGAAGTGGCAACTTGGATAACTGTAATCTCAAGTCACCACGGGCCTGTAATATCAGGTCAGGTGTTTTTTGTAACAATAAATCCCTTACAGCACTTACACTCGACCAAATACCAACTCGGGAATGGCAAGAGCAATTTTCTTGGTAAATTACTTGCGTTTGGAATATTTAGTATCTGTTTCCATCGGAGAGTCGTGCTATTGTGGCCTTTTGTTTTAAATAATGTTTTGAGTCATCTTTTTCAGGTGCGATCATTTTCCTTGATATGGCAAAGCCACGACACTTAAATCCACTAGCATTGGCGGAGTTATTCAAGGTGGATTTTTTTTTTCAGTTTGGAAAATCTTTCATTCAAATCACATACCAATGAACAAATCAACAAAAGGCCGTGATGAGGGTTTGAACCTGCGTCTGGGATGATCCCAGACGCTGCCTTAGTCGATTGCGCCGCGACAAATTACAATACAATACACAATAGCGTGATATATTGATGTATCACGCTGTTGTGATTTATGTGTGTAAATCACAATTTAGATAATCAATTTTATTGATTAGTAAATCAGTTTAGATACTTGTCTGCAGGTACTCATTTTGCTCAGCAGCAGCATCAGTAACTTCATACTTACCTTGCCAACAAAACTGTTGGCAAAATTTTTCTTATAAAAAAAATCTTTTGGCATAATTGTAGAAATCCATTGAAGCCTTTGGGGACGAGGAGTCACAATAACGTGGCTGAAATATGTTGACCAGACCTCACACTAGAAAGTGAAGGGACGATGACGAACAAATCCACAAGGGCCGTGACGAGGATTCGAACCTACGTCCGAGATCATCCCAGACGCTGCGTTAATCGACTGAGCTACGACATGGTCAAAGAGTTGAAACTAGAAGGTCTACTGAACTTACTTGGATCCTGCAGCCTCTCCGAGATTCGACGACGTTTCGGTCGGTCCTGGACCATTCTCAAGTCAATTGTGAGACTGGTCCAGGACGGACCGAAACGTCGTCGTCGTCCCTTCACTTTCTAGTGTGAGGTCTGGTCAACAAGCCTTTGGATTTCTTACCTTAGCCTTACCGGGAGCCGGTCGGCCGAGCAGACAGCACGCTGGATTTGTGATCCTGTGGTCCTGGGTTCGATCCCAGGCACCGGCGAGAAACAATGGGCAGAGTTTCTTTCACCCTATGCCCCTGTTACCTAGCAGTAAAATAGGTACCTGGGTGTTAGTCAGCTATCACGGGCTGCTTCCTGGGGGTGGAGGCCTGGTCGAGGACCGGGCCGCGGGGACACTAAAGCCCCGAAAATCATCTCAAGATAACCTAAAGATAGCCTTATGAATCAGTCTTTGCATCAACAAGTGTTTTATTTGCTACTTGCATTGTTGTTGTTATAGATTCAGCTACAAGTAACAAGTTCCAAGTAGCACGGGCTATGGTGAGCCCGTATGCTCCTTGCAGCTGTTTATTTAACATATTCAGTTTTGTTAAGCATATCTATTGACTAACTCACAACTACTTCACCATCAAATGTAGGAATTCCATTTCAAGTCTTATATGGTCAACAATTTTATCCCTCACAAAATAGTTTAAAAAGACTGTTCAGATTTGGCATTAGTTTTGATGCTGTTAATACATCTAAATAACTACCTATTCAAAACTAAATTCAAAATAACTAAATTCAAAATTGCCTGCTAAGGTAGGCAGGTGTATATAGAGCTACAATTTATATATGTATTTATTTATTTATTGTTTTGGAAAACAAGAGCAGCCGAAACTCGGTATGACAAAGATTTTGATGCTGAAATAAATCTTTGTCATTTGAGTCTGTGTACCGATTTTCGGCTGATCTTGTTTTCCAAAACAATAAATAAATAAATAAATAAATAAATTGTAGCTCTATATACACCTGCATACCTTAGCAGGCAATTTTGAATTTAGTTATTTTGAATTTAGTTTTGAATAGGTAGTTATTTAGATGTATTAACAGCATCAAAGTTTACCTTATGGTCAAAGATGAAAACAAAATGTCAACAAACTCTGTAGTTGCCGGCGTTAAAAGTTCCTTTTAAACTAATTGAGATCATTATTTATTCTCTCTATTTGGCATTTTAATCCATAACCCGTCTGGGGTCTTATTTTGAGAAATGGCTGTTATTTTTGGGGGCAAAATGGCTACAGGTACTGTCTACATGTACTGTCTACATGTACTGTCTACATGTACTGTCTACAGGTACTGTCTACATGTACTGTCTACAGGTACTGTCTACATGTACTGTCTACATGTACTGTCTACAGGTACTGTCTAAATGTACTGTCTACATGTACTCTACAGGTACTGTCTACAGGTACTGTCTACAAGTACTGTCTACATGTACTGTCTACAAGTACTGTCTACAAGTACTGTCTACATGTACTGTCTACAGGTACTGTCTACAGGTACTGTCTACAGGTACTGTCTACATGTACTGTCTACAGGTACTGTCTACATGTACTGTCTACATGTACTGTCTACAAGTACTGTCTACATGTACTGTCTACATGTACTGTCTACATGTACTGTCTACATGTACTGTCTACATGTACTGTCTACAGGTACTGTCTACATGTACTGTCTACATGTACTGTCTACATGTACTGTCTACAGGTACTGTCTACATGTACTGTCTACAAGTACTGTCTACAGGTACTGTCTACATGTATTGTCTACATGTACTGTCTACAGGTACTGTCTACATGTACTGTCTACAGGTACTGTCTACAGGTACTGTCTACATGTACTGTCTACAGGTACTGTCAACAGGTACTGTCTACAAGTACTGTCTACAAGTACTGTCTACATGTACTGTCTACAGGTACTGTCTACATGTACTGTCTGCATGTACTGTCTACAGGTACTGTCTACAAGTACTGTCTACATGTACTGTCTACAAGTACTGTCTACATGTACTGTCTACATGTACTGTCTACAGGTACTGTCTACAGGTACTGTCTACATGTACTGTCTACAGGTACTGTCTACATGTACTGTCTACATGTACTGTCTACAAGTACTGTCTACATGTACTGTCTACATGTACTGTCTACAGGTACTGTCTACATGTACTGTCTACATGTACTGTCTACAGGTACTGTCTACATGTACTGTCTACAAGTACTGTCTACATGTACTGTCTGCAGGTACTGTCTACATGTACTGTCTACAGGTACTGTCTACAGGTACTGTCTACATGTACTGTCTACATGTACTGTCTACAGGTACTGTCTACATGTATTGTCTACATGTACTGTCTACAGGTACTGTCTACATGTACTGTCTACAGGTACTGTCTACAGGTACTGTCTACATGTACTGTCTACATGTACTGTCTACATGTACTGTCTACATGTACTGTCTACAAGTACTGTCAACAGGTACTGTCTTCAAGTACTGTCTACAAGTACTGTCTACATGTACTGTCTACAGGTACTGTCTACATGTACTGTCTACATGTACTGTCTACAGGTACTGTCTACAAGTACTGTCTACATGTACTGTCTACAAGTTCTGTCTACATGTACTGTCTACATGTACTGTCTACAGGTACTGTCTACAGGTACTGTCTACATGTACTGTCTACAGGTACTGTCTACATGTACTGTCTACATGTACTGTCTACAAGTACTGTCTACATGTACTGTCTACATGTACTGTCTACAGGTACTGTCTACAGGTACTGTCTACATGTACTGTCTACAGGTACTGTCTACATGTACTGTCTACATGTACTGTCTACAGGTACTGTCTACATGTACTGTCTACAGGTACTGTCTACATGTACTGTCTACATGTACTGTCTACAGGTACTGTCTACATGTACTGTCTACAAGTACTGTCTACATGTACTGTCTACAGGTACTGTCTACATGTACTGTCTACAGGTACTGTCTACAGGTACTGTCTACATGTACTGTCTACATGTACTGTCTACATGTACTGTCTACAGGTACTGTCTACATGTACTGTCTACATGTACTGTCTACATGTACTGTCTACAGGTACTGTCTACATGTACTGTCTACAAGTACTGTCTACAGGTACTGTCTACATGTATTGTCTACATGTACTGTCTACAGGTACTGTCTACATGTACTGTCTACAGGTACTGTCTACAGGTACTGTCTACATGTACTGTCTACAGGTACTGTCAACAGGTACTGTCTACAAGTACTGTCTACAAGTACTGTCTACATGTACTGTCTACAGGTACTGTCTACATGTACTGTCTGCATGTACTGTCTACAGGTACTGTCTACAAGTACTGTCTACATGTACTGTCTACAAGTACTGTCTACATGTACTGTCTACATGTACTGTCTACAGGTACTGTCTACATGTACTGTCTACAGGTACTGTCTACATGTACTGTCTACATGTACTGTCTACAAGTACTGTCTACAAGTACTGTCTACATGTACTGTCTACATGTACTGTCTACATGTACTGTCTACAGGTACTGTCTACATGTACTGTCTACATGTACTGTCTACAGGTACTGTCTACATGTACTGTCTACAAGTACTGTCTACATGTACTGTCTGCAGGTACTGTCTACATGTACTGTCTACAGGTACTGTCTACAGGTACTGTCTACATGTACTGTCTACATGTACTGTCTACAGGTACTGTCTACATGTATTGTCTACATGTACTGTCTACAGGTACTGTCTACATGTACTGTCTACAGGTACTGTCTACAGGTACTGTCTACATGTACTGTCTACATGTACTGTCTACATGTACTGTCTACATGTACTGTCTACAGGTACTGTCAACAGGTACTGTCTACAAGTACTGTCTACAAGTACTGTCTACATGTACTGTCTACAGGTACTGTCTACATGTACTGTCTACATGTACTGTCTACAGGTACTGTCTACAAGTACTGTCTACATGTACTGTCTACAAGTACTGTCTACATGTACTGTCTACATGTACTGTCTACAGGTACTGTCTACAGGTACTGTCTACATGTACTGTCTACAGGTACTGTCTACATGTACTGTCTACATGTACTGTCTACAAGTACTGTCTACATGTACTGTCTACAGGTACTGTCTACAGGTACTGTCTACATGTACTGTCTACAGGTACTGTCTACATGTACTGTCTACATGTACTGTCTACAGGTACTGTCTACATGTACTGTCTACAGGTACTGTCTACATGTACTGTCAACATGTACTGTCTACAGGTACTGTCTACATGTACTGTCTACAAGTACTGTCTACATGTACTGTCTACAGGTACTGTCTACATGTACTGTCTACAGGTACTGTCTACAGGTACTGTCTACATGTACTGTCTACATGTACTGTCTACAGGTACTGTCTACATGTACTGTCTACATGTACTGTCTACAGGTACTGTCTACAGGTACTGTCTACATGTACTGTCTACATGTACTGTCTACAGGTACTGTCTACAAGTACTGTCTACATGTACTGTCTACATGTACTGTCTACAGGTACTGTCTACATGTACTGTCTACAGGTACTGTCTACAAGTACTGTCTACATGTACTGTCTACATGTATTGTCTACAGGTACTGTCTACATGTACTGTCTACATGTACTGTCAACAGGTACTGTCTACAAGTACTGTCTACATGTACTGTCTACATGTACTGTCTACATGTACTGTCTACATGTACTGTCTACATGTACTGTCTACATGTACTGTCTACAGGTACTGTCTACATGTACTGTCTACATGTACTGTCTACATGTATTGTCTACAGGTACTGTCTACAGGTACTGTCTACATGTACTGTCTACATGTACTGTCAACAGGTACTGTCTACAAGTACTGTCTACATGTACTGTCTACATGTACTGTCTACATGTACTGTCTACATGTACTGTCTACATGTACTGTCTACAGGTACTGTCTACAAGTACTACCCAAAGTAAGCAAACTTGGGAAAACTTGTCTAAGATTTCTGGCCGAATATAGAACTTAATAAAATAATTACACATTTCACGAACATTTGTGACAATTAGGTACAAATTCTTAAATAGTTGTCACATCTCATCAGAATGTGCTCACCTAGTTGTATTCACCTAGTTGTGTTTGCGGGGGTTGAGCTCTGGCTCTTTGGTCCCGCCTCTCAACTGTCAATCAACAGGTGTACAGGTTCCTGAGCCTATTGGGCTCTATCATATCTACATTTGAAACTGTGTATGGAGTCAGCCTCCACCACATCACTGCCTAATGCATTCCATTTGTTAACTACTCTGACACTGAAAAAGTTCTTTCAGTGTGTGTGTGTGAACAGGTAAATAATGTGAAAATAATGAGAACAGGTACCTGCTTGATGGGGTTCTGGGAGTTCTTCTACTCCCCAAGCCCGGCCCGAGGCCAGGCTTGACTTGTGAGAGTTTGGTCCACCAGACTGTTGCTTGGGGCGGCCTGCAGGCCCACATACCCACCACAGTCCGGTTGGTCCGGCACTCCTTGAAGAAAACTATCTAAGTTTCTCTTGAAATGGTCCAATGTGTTGCGAATGACACCATTTGTGTGGGTATTGTCATAACATTATTAATTTAGTCAGCGAAAACAATTCTCAAATCCAGCGAATTTTCGTGTAGGGATAATTGACTATGACCACCTGGCACTCAGCAGATGGCACCCCATGGCACTCAGAAGATGGTACCCCATGGCACTCAGCAGATGGCACCCTATGGCACTAAGCAGATGGCACCCCATGGTACTCAGCAGATGGCACCCCATGGCACTCAGCAGATGGCACCCATGGCACTTGTCCGCTGTTACATTGACTAGTAATAACATTGGACACTGGTTGGCACACTACCGTCACTTGATTAAGAAGAGATTGTGACAGCGAGATGTTTTTGGACCATATCTGTCATGTGCCCAAGCTGTTTGACACAGTGCCACTTGTTATCGAACCATTGGCACTGTTCCACCTGCTGTGCCAGCCTCACCTGCCCAGGTTGAGACGCGCGAAGGGCCACCTGGGTACCTGGTATCGTATGAATCACCAGCAATATATATATATATATATATATATATATGTTGTACCTAGTAGCCTCAAAGTCGTACTCGGCCAACTAAGCAGGGCCCAATTTGCCTAATAAGCCAAGTTTTCCTGAATTTATATATTTTTCTAAATTATCTCTTATGAAATGATAAATTTGTCCATTTCATTTTGTATCAGTTAATTTGTTTAAATTTGAGTTAAAACTAACGTAGATATATGACCAAACCTAACAACCCTACCTAACCTAACCTAACCTATCTAAACCTAACCTAAACTAACACAACTAAGTAAATAATTTATGTTCCTAATGTAATACAATAATAATAATTCAAATAAAGTAATTGGAAACAATTTATTGAAAAATAAAAAAAAATCACTCGGCCTATTAGGCAAATCAGGCCTTGCATAGTAGGCTAAGAAGTGCGTTCTGGCTACTAGGTACGACATATATATATATATATATATATATATATATATATATAATATATATATATATATATATAAATTCAGCTGCATATTGGCTTGGGGACCATTCATTTGTTCGTGTATATATATATATATATATATATATATATATATATAGATATATATATATATATATATATATATATATATATATATATATATATATATATATATATATATATATATATATATATATATATATATATATATATATATATATATGAATCACACATACACAAGATAAATTAATGCTAGTTTTAGCCAATTGTATCCCAGGCCATTGGGAACGACAGCTGGAACCTATCAGGAATACATCGCTGTATACCACTGTTGTATGAATGTTGTCACTATTAATGTGGGATGGGGGGATGATTTATCATGCCCCAGCTCCCTTCCTTTCCCTACTGACCACCCTCTTACCCACCAAGCCTTCCCTCCCCTCTCTGGGTAATGGCTGAATGCATTTACCTCATACCATAAAGAACACGAGATAATACAACCGTGTATTATGGTCAAGTAGCTGACCATTGTCCTCGACGCTGTATTTTGTGTATGATAAACGGCGTTGCCAAAGCGTTCCCGCGGCAGGGATGAAAACTTCAGGGTTAATAACAGGTATACGCAATGGATACCTGAGGCCGGACACAGGTGTAAATACACCTAAGGCAAGTGTATATACAGCCCATACAACACCCCGGTGGGGTGACGGAGACAGGTGATGCGAACGTGTATACCAAAATACACCATTGAACTGCGTATCGGTAAGATGCCACAGCAAGGCGATTTATACGCTAGAGATTGTCTACTCGAGATTGTCTACCTGGCAAGCGCTTTGTTGTGTACGACGGCCCCAGATAGACACATGGGCCTGGATAGACAGATGGCCCTATCTATCGTAAACACGTCCACCACAAGCCTCGTTACCGATCTATTAGTGGCATATTTGTCTTCGTGGAAGCCTCCCGCGCTTTCTCGTCTTCGATTAATAGGACCTTCGAACGCCGCACGCAGATAGCTCCTTTGTCTGTGTTCATAGCTCGGCTGCCAGACACAACAGCCTCGTTGGGCGTAGGGGCATTAGATGCCTTTAGAGCGCCGGTAATAAAGTGGTGATGAATGTGACACAAAATGTAAGGAAGAAGCAGCTACATAGCCTCCAGCAAGCACTATGTCTGGCGGGGCGATACTATACTACGGTGCTCTTAAAGCTCTCCGCCCTCACTCCTAACAATGCCGCTCTCGTCAAATCCAAGTAATTGGATTGTTAACGAATCTGTGGTAAATGATGGGCGGGTGTATAAAGCTCACCAGCAAGCTACCGGCGGCCCTGGGGGTGTTCGGGTATAATAGGCCTTTTGTTCGTATTTCAGCCCTTCGGTAACGAACGGACACGGCCACAATTTACTAATTGCGGCCACGGGAGACATGGTCACCGCCTCCGAACTACGTAAGGTAGTTCAGAGGCTCGTTTCTGAGCACATAATTTGATTGAAATTTGATTTAAAACCAAAAAAACTTGTTTTTGAGTTTGAAATTTGAAATTGTTACACATCGTTCCAAACACCTTTGGAGGCTGTGGTTCAGCATTTTAAATATATATA
>WNGS01002938.1:0-22151 GCA_020271785.1 Procambarus virginalis | reverse complement strand
CTGTGTCATGCTGTGTCATGCAACAGTATGCTGGATCAAGCAACAGCGTGCTGTATCCTGCAACAGTATGCTGTGTCATGCTGTATCATGCAACAGTATGCTGGATCATGCAACAGCATCCTGTATCCTGCAACAGTTGTTGTGTCATGCTGTATCATGCAACAGTATGCTGGATCATGCAACAGTATGCTGCATCATGCAACAGCTTGCTGTATCATGCAACAGTATGCTGCATCATGCAACAGCTTGCTGTATCATGCAACAGTATGCTGCATCATGCAACAGCTTGCTGTATCATGCAACAGTATGCTGCATCATGCAACAGCACGCAGCACACATCAGCTGACCCAGGCACCTATTTACTGCTAGGTGAACAGGGACATCAGGCGAATTGTCAAGGAAGGGTCTTTCCATCTATTTCCGTTCCACCGGAGATCGAACCCGGGATTCTAGATTGTGAATCGAGGATGTAATCCACTGTATTATCTTGTTATACTACGAAGTGGATAAGGGGGGGGGGTGGATACCCCTCCCTCCCCTCTCTTGCTTAGGGGAACAGACTTGGACGATCCTCATAGTGACGTCACAGTGACGTCATCCCCCTTACGTTGTCACCCCCCCCCCACACCCCTATCACCTCCCCCTTACATTTCGTAACTGCTTCGTAACTGCTTGGCCCCAGGTTCGTAAGTGCTTGTGTAACTGCTTCGTGAATCTGGCCTCAGGGTTCGTAAGTGCTTGCGTAACTGCTTCGTGAATCTGGCTTCAGGGTTCGTAAGTGCTTGCGTAACTACTTCGTGAATCTGGCCCCAGGTCTTAGGTCTACTCGGAGCCCGCGGGCGCTGGGCCTGCCGCCCTCCAAGTACCCAGCAAGCAAACGCAAACAGGCGATTAATCCCACCAGCGCACACTGCAGACTGGCTTTCATGCCGCTCAATTCAATTCTGCGTAGTATAGTCATTTGGGTGAGTTACGAGCCAATATTACCTACTCAATTTCCACTTTATACGCGTTAGCGCTATTAATGAACGGCTGAGTGTGGCCGCGACGACCGTTAACAGATTAATTTCAGGATAACGGTAGCTGTATTTGTCGACGTTGGCTGGTGGAGTCATAGTGGCTGTCTCGTGCTTCAGATCGGTGAAAGGTTATCGCATGAAGGCAATTACGCGTGTCCACTCGTCGCGGGACGCCAAGAGGTCTGCGTGACAACGTGCTTCGAACTCACTTCGAACTCGAGAAGAACTAGTTTCGAACTCGCTACGAACTCGCTAAGAACTAGCTTCGAACTAGCTTCGAACTCGTTAAAAACTAGCTTCGAACTCGCTAAGAAATAGCTACGAACTATCTTCGAACTCGCTAAGAACTAGCTTCGAACTCGCTAAGAAGTAGCTTCGAACTCGCTAAGAACTAGCTTAGAACTAGCTTCGAACTCGCTAAGAACTTGCTTGGAACTCGCTAAGAACTAGCTTCGAACTCGCTAAGAACTAGCTTCGAACTCGCTAAGAACTAGCTTCGAACTCGCTAAGAACTAGCTTCGAACTCACTACTGGTCAACGAACCCCCAAGACGGGAGGAAGGAAAAGGAAACGACGAGGCTTCCTGTGTGCTACCAAATGTACCCACCTAGTTGTGCTTCCGGGGGTCGAGCTCTGGCTCTTTGGTCCCGCCTATGATGTGTGTGCTAAGGCGAGATATAGATGTATGGGATGGTCGTGTAGGATTCAGCCTCGCTTAGTTAACTAACTGCAAGTCAAGCATCAGGACTTTTGGTCCAGCTTAAGACTTTGTTTCCGGGTCTCTCTTCTGTTCTTCGAGATTTGCAACATTTTGCAATAAGCTTGGCAGATTTCACAACTGTTATTGAGAAACTTCATCATGAAGAAGTTTTTGTCTGCTTTGTAAGATGTCTCCAGCTAGTTACACTTCCTGGACTGTTCACGATTTTAACACGGATGAAAATTTCCGTCATTTGTACTCACCACAACACACACACACACACACACACACACACACACACACACACACACACACACACACACACACACACACACACACACACACACATACAGGCCATTGATTGACAGTTGAGAGGCGGGCTGAAAGCAGAGCTCAACCCCCGTAAGCACAACTAGGTGAATAAACACACATCACAACAACACGGCAGTATTTACACTCTCAACACACTCATGATTGACTCTGAGTGTTGCTAGGCCACAAGCAGATCCCAGCACACTCTACAGGACCTCTGATAACACCCCCATCCCTCCCAGGGTCTCTTGTAGTACAAGTAAGTTTACAGCCGTGAATAACCGCCTCCCCGTGCCTGGCGCCCGTTCCAATATTTACCCTCCACTCACGTCATTCTAAATCTGCAGGTGCCATTATTCGGCATCTGGCACTCGCGCTGAGTGTTGGTTTTACTCAAAGGACAAAATGGCACAAATGGGACAAGTCAGCCATTTACATGCCATTAGGAGATGGCGGGAAAATGAATCATTGATGTTGACTAATCTTTCGAAAACGGTTGAGTGTCTAGACAGCTGAGAAATTGTTGAGGATATATTATGTGTAATGTAAATGCTCCACTAGTTCTGGCTGCTGAAGGGGGGAGTCGAACCATAGTCCCCAGAAAACGATACTGCTAGTCCAGCCACTGACCCAACGATGCATAAGGAACCCGACTACTCTTTTGAGACGACTGCGGTTCCTTCATTTCCTCAGTTAGTGAGCTTTTAAATTATTCATTTATCTTGTCTCTCTCTCTTTCTCTCTGTCTCTGTTTCTCTCCTTTGAATTTTTGGGAAAATTTGGGGAAAATAAGTGCTTAATGCATGACATTATAGTAAGAAAAGTAATAACGAAATAATAATTTAGAGTCCAGTTAATGTGATATTATAAGATCCGTTGTGGGGGTACAAATGGAACAGTGTTACCTGGCATTCATTTCATCGATGTTAATCCCAACCACTTCATGTTGGATACGTGTAAGTTACAAGTACTGATAGTATTTGTTAAGGCTAACTCGAAGTGTCTGGCCCCAGCCTCGAACAAGCAGACACTGTAAAATATATATATATATATATATCCGCCCACGTGTTGCAAAGCTTTTTGCTTTGTATGACAATAAATATAATATATTTGTTTTGCAATAAATTATGACAACTAACCATGATAATTTACAACAACAATAAATAACAATAAATCAATTTATGTTAGAATAAACGACATCGAGCATGCTAGTGAAGGAAACTATCAGGGGGGAAAGCGCCAAGCCATTACGACTATATAGCATTGGGAAGGGGTCAGGATAAGGATTTGGGATGGGACGGAGGGAAAGGAATGGTGCCCAACTACTTGTGGACGGTCTCGGGGGATTGAACACCGACCTGCAGGAAGCGTCTCTCTATACCGTCCAGCCCCTAGTAGCTGGATCATCCAAAACTATATATTATTTATATAGATATTTTATAACATATTAGAGCAAATATATAACACATATATTTTATTTTATATATATTATATTATATATATATTATAAACACTTATTTAACTCTAGCAAAATAAATTAATATATTATATATATATTTTATATCATTTATATATATTATATATATATATATATTTTATATAATTGACATATATATATATATATATATATATATATATATATATATATATATATATATATATATATATTATAACACATATTTAACTCCAGAAAATAAATTAACATCAATGTGATTATTGACGTCTGCTGTAAAGGGTTTTTATGTGAAGTGGCAACTTGGATAACTGTAATCTCAAGTCACCACGGGCCTGTAATATCCAGTCAGTTGTTTTTTGTAACAATAAATCCTTACAGCACTTACACTCGACCAAATATCAACTCGGGAATGGCAAGAGCAATTTTCTTGGTAAATACTTGCGTTCGGAATATTAGTATCTGTTTCCATCGGAGAGTCGTGCTATTGTGGCCTTTAATTTTAAATAATGTTTTGAGTCATCTTTTTTTCAGGTGCGATCATTTTTCTTGATATGGCAAAGCCACGACACTTAAATCCGCTAACACTGGCGGAGTTATTCAAGCGGATTTTATTTTTCAGTTTGGAAAATCTTTCATTCAAATCACATACCAATGAACAAATCCACAAGGGTCATGACGAGGGTTCGAACCTACGTCTGGGATGATCCCAGACGCTGCCTTAGTCGATTGCGCCGCGACAAATTACAATACAATACACAATAGCGTGATCTATTGATGTATCACGCTGTTGTGATTTATGTGTGTAAATCACAATTTAGATAATCAATTTTATTGATTAGTAAATCAGTTTAGATACTTGTCTGCAGGTACTCATTTTGCTCAGCAGCAGCATCAGTAACTTCATACTTACCTTGCCAACAAAACTGTTGGCAAAATTTTTCTTATAAAAAAAAATCTTTTGGCATAATTGTAGAAATCCATTGAAGCCTTTGGGGACGAGGAGTCACAATAACGTGGCTGAAATATGTTGACCAGACCTCACACTAGAAAGTGAAGGGCCGTGACGAGGATTCGAACCTACGTCCGAGATCATCCCAGACGCTGCGTTAATAGACTGAGCTACGACATGGTCAAAGAGTTGAAACCAGAAGGTCTACTGAACTTACTTGGATCCTGCAGCCTCTCCGAGATTCGATGACGTTTCGGTCCGTCCTGGACCATTCTCAAGTCGATTGTGAGAATGGTCCAGGACGGACCGAAACGTCGTCGTCGTCCCTTCACTTTCTAGTGTGAGGTCTGGTCAACAAGCCTTTGGATTTCTTACCTTAGCCTTACCGGGAGCCGGTCGGCCGAGCAGACAGCACGCTGGATTTGTGATCCTGTGGTCCTGGGTTCGATCCCAGGCGCCGGCGAGAAACAATGGGCAGAGTTTCTTTCACCCTATGCCCCTGTTACCTAGCAGTAAAATAGGTACCTGGGTGTTAGTCAGCTGTCACGGGCTGCTTCCTGGGGTGGAGGCCTGGTCGAGGACCGGGCCGCGGGGACACTAAAAAGCCCCGAAATCATCTCAAGATAGCCTTATGAATCAGTCTTTGCATCAACAAGTATATTATTTGCTCCTTGCATTGTTGTTGTTGTTATAGATTCAGCTACAAGTAACAAGTTCCAAGTAGCACGGGCTATGGTGAGCCCGTATGCTCCTTGCAGCTGTTTATTTAACATATTCAGTTTTGTTAAGCATATCTATTGATTAACTCACAACTGCTTCACCATCAAATGTAGGAATTCCATTTCAAGTCTTATATGGTCACCAATTTTATCCCTCACAAAATAGTTTGAAAAGACTGTTCAGATTTGGCATTAGTTTTGATGCTGTTAATACATCTAAATAACTTCCTATTCAAAATTAAATTCAAAATAACTAAATTCAAAATTGCCTGCTAAGGTAGGCAGGTGTACTAGAGCTACAATTTATTTATTTATTTATTTATTTATTTATTTATTTATTGTTTTAAAAAACAAGAGCAGCCGAAACTCGGTAAACAGACTCAAATGACAAAGATTTTTGTTTACCTTATGGCCAAAGATGAAAACAAAATGTCAACAAACTCTGTAGTTGCCGGCGTTAAAAGTTCCTTTTAAACTAATTGAGATCATTATTTATTCTCTCTATTTGGCATTTTAATCCATAATCCGTCTGGGGTTTTATTTTGAGAAATGGCTGTTATTTTTGGGGCAAAATGGCTACAGGTACTGTCTATAGGTACTGTCTACAGGTATTGTCTACAGGTACTGTCTGCAGGTACTGTCTACAGGTACTGTCTACATGTACTGTCTGCAAGTACTACCCAAAGTAAGCAAACTTGGGAAAACTTGTCTAATATTTCTGGCCGAATATAGAACTTAATAAAATAATTACACATTTCACGAACATTTGTGACCTAGTTGTATTCACCTAGTTGTGTTTGCGGGGGTTGAGCTCTGGCTCTTTGGTCCCGCCTCTCAACTGTCAATCAACTGGTGTACAGGTTCCTGAGCCTACTGGGCTCTATCATATCTACACTTGAAACTGTGTATGGAGTCAGCCTCCACCACACCACTGCCTAATGCATTCCACCTGTTAACTACTCTGACACTGACAAAGTTTTTCAGTGTGTGTGTGTGTAAACAGGTAAATAATGCGAAAATAATGAGAACAGGTACCTGGTTGATGGGGTTCTGGGAGTTCTTTTACTCCCCAAGCCCGGCCCGAGGCCAGGCTTGACTTGTGAGAGTTTGGTCCACCAGGCTGTTGCTTGGAGCGGCCCGCAGGTCCACATACCCACTACAGTCCGGTTGGTCCGGCACTCCTTGAAGAAAACTATCTAAGTTTCTCTTGAAGGTGTCCACGGTGTTGCGAATGACACCTTTTGTGTGGGTATTGTCATAACATTATTAATTTAGTCAGCGAAAACAATTCTCAAATCCAATGAATTTCGTGTAGGGATAATTGACTATGACCACATGGCACTCAGCAGATGGCACCCCATGGCACTCAGCAGATGGCACCCCATGGCACTCAGCAGAAGGCACCCATGGCACTTGTCCGCTGTTACATTGCCTAGTAATAACATTGGACACTGGTTGGCACACTACCGTCACTTGATTAAGAAGAGATTGTGACAGCGAGATGTTTTTGGACCATATCTGTCATGTGCCCAAGCTGTTTGACACAGTGCCACTTGTTCTCGAAACATTGGCACTGTTCCACCTGCTGTGCCAGCCTCACCTGCCCAGGTTGAGACGCGCGAAGGGCCACCTGGGTACCTGGTATCGTATGAATCACCAGCAATATATATATATATATATATATATATATATATATATATATATATATATATATATATATATATATAATTCAGCTGCATATTGGCTTGGGGACCATTCAAGTTTGTTCGTATATATATATATATATATATATATATATATATATATATATATATATATATATATATATATATATATATATATGTCGTACCTAGTAGCCAGAACGCACTTCTCAGCCTACTATGCAAGGCCCGATTTGCCTAATAAGCCAAGTTTTCATGAATTAATTGTTTTTCGACTACCTAACCTACCTAACCTAACCTAACCTAACTTTTTCGGCTACCTAGCCTAACCTAACCTATAAAGATAGGTTAGGTTAGGTTAGGTCGGGTTGGTTAGGTTCGGTCATATATCTACGTTAATTTTAACTCCAATAAAAAAAAATTGACCTCATACGTAATGAAATGGGTAGCTTTATCATTTCATAAGAAAAAAAAATAAATAACATACTAATTCGGGAAAACTTGGCTTATTAGGCAAATCGGGCCTTGCATAGTAGGCTGAGAAGTGCGTTCTGGCTACTAGGTACGACATATATATATATATATATAGAGTGACAGCATACACAAGATAAATTAATGCTAGTTTTTGCCAATTGTATCCCAGGCCATTGGGAACGACAGCTGGAACCTATCAGGAATACATCGCTGTATACCACTGTTGTATGAATGTTGTCACTATTAATGTGGGATGGGGGGATGATTTATCATGCCCCAGCTCCCTTCCTTTCCCTACTGCCCACCCCTCTTACCCACCAAGCCTTCCCCCCCTCTCTGGGTAATGGCTGAATGCATTTACCTCATACCATAAAGAACACGAGATAATACAACCGTGTATTATGGTCAAGTAGCTGACCATTGTCCTCGACGCTGTATTTTGTGTATGATAAACGGCGTTGCCAAAGCGTTCCCGCGGCAGGGATGAAAACTTCGGGGTTAATAACAGGTATACGCAATGGATACCTGAGGCCGGACACAGGTGTAAATACACCTAAGGCAAGTGTATATACAGCCCATACAACACCCCGGTGGGGTGAGGGAGACAGGTGATGCGAACGTGTATACCAAAATACACCATTGAACTGCGTATCGGTAAGATGCCACAGCAAGGCGATTTATACGCTAGAGATTGTCTACTCGAGATTGTCTACCTGGCAAGCGCTTTGTTGTGTACGACGGCCCCAGATAGACACATGGGCCTGGATAGACAGATGGCCCTATCTATCGTAAACACGTCCACCACAAGCCTCGTTACCGATCTATTAGTGGCATATTTGTCTTCGTGGAAGCCTCCCGCGCTTTCTCGTCTTCGATTAATAAGGACCTTCGAACGCCGCACACAGATAGCTCCTTTGTCTGTGTTCCATAGCCTCGGCTGCCAGACACAACAGCCTCGTTGGGCGTAGGGGCATTAGATGCCTTTAGAGCGCCGGTAATAAAGTGGTGATGAATGTGACACAGAATGTAAGGAAGAAGCAGCTACATAGCCTCCAGCAAGCACTATGTCTGGCGGGGCCGATACTATACTACGGTGCTCTTAAAGCTCTCCGCCCTCACTCCTAACAATGCCGCTCTCGTCAAATCCAAGTAATTGGATTGTTAACGAATCTGTGGTAATGTTGGCGGGTGTATTAAAGCTTCACCAGCAAGCTACCGGCGGCCCTGGGGGTGTTCGGGTATAATAGGCCTTTTGTTCGTATTTCAGCCCTTCGGTAACGAACGGACACGGCCACAATTTACTAATTGCGGCCACGGGAGACATGGTCACCGCCTCCGAACTACGTAAGGTAGTTCAGAGGCTCGTTTCTGAGCACATAATTTGATTGTAAAATTTGATTTAAAACCAAAAAAACTTGTTTTTGAGTTTGAAATTTGAAATTGTTACACATCGTTCCAAACACCTGTTGGAGGCTGTGGTTCAGCATTTTAATATATATATATATATATATATATATATATATATATATATATATATATATATATATATATANGCTGGGGCTGCGAGACACCCCACTGATTTGAGCGCATTCAGTGAAAGCATGGATCGTGTATTCCTGCTGATTCTCTCAGGGTTGCAGGTAAGATACTCTGACGAGGTCGTGCGATGCGTGGGAGGAGGAAAGGAAGGCTGGTAGAGCAATTTGGGAGGCTGTGCGGACACCAAGGCCGCCAAGTCTTACAGGAAGGGTTGCTTGCTCCCACTGAGAGTCGTCCAATGGCAGGTTCAGGACTTTCACCAGCATGGACCTCAGAAGGGTGTCATACACATTTAATTTAGGGCTGCTGTAGGATGGAGAACATCTCAGAAAGTACGTCAACTTAGGGAGAGACAGGCATCTTGTGAGGAGAAAGAGAGCATCATGGGCATCAATCTTGTCAATCCTGTCCAGCATTCTCTTTAGATCAGTGATTTTGCAGCCAGGACCTCCTCGATTGCTCGTGGGCCAATGGGGGCACCCAGGAGAGTACAGTCCGGTGGCTCGACAACGAGAATGTCTGGAAGAACATTTTGTATTTGCCCAGTGATGTCTTGGTTGCGGGAGATTATTTCACACTTGGATGCATTGAGAATGAGGCCTAAGGCTGCTCCCTGCTCCTGGATTTTCCTTATATCCTCCAAAATGGTTTCCGGGTTCCAGCGAGAGTGCCATCATCCAGGTACCAGATGTTTAGCTCGCTTGTCAGACTATCAGTGACCTCTTTGATAGCTAGGCAGAAAAGGAGGGGTGCTAAGGGGTCACCTTGTTGGACACCTTCACAGAGTTTATTTCATGTTCCCCAAAAAGAAGCTTAGAGTCCCCACTGTAGCACGATCGGATGAACGGGTAAGGGGACGGAAATGGTGTGTACAGCCCTGAGGACCGCGTCTCGTCTGACTTGATTGAAAGCATTTTTGAAGTCAAGCTTTACTAGTGCCTTCTGGTCCGGGAGATCAGCAATGTAAGCCCGCGCTGCATGTGCTGCAGCTTCACAACCTAGGGGAATCCCAAACCCGAGCTGATGAGGTTTCAGCAAGGTGGCTGCTTCCTGGCTGATAGATCTCACTGCAGCCTTAGCTACGAGGCGTCGGAGGGTGTTGCCAACGGCAATGGGCCTGATACCCCTATCCTTCTTCTTTAGAGCACAGAGTGCTGCTCCATAAAAGACAGGCCTGATATCCTCAGGGATGCCGCCAGCCAAACACATGTTGGAGAATCTGGTAAGTTCCACTAGAAGGTCCTTTGCAGCATCTCCAAGCACCGGGTTCAGCATTTGTTTGATGTGCTGGGTCTTAGACCTGTAAAGCCCCCTGCTGAACCTGTTGGGAAAGACATGGCTGCTTTGTACACCTCAGATTCTCTAACAGTCAAGGGTTCTATGCCCACATTGTTTTCCTGGGGATCCCTGCTGCTGTCTGGGGCTCTGCGTGGTGTTTGTCTTGAAGAGCCTCTGCTGTCGTGGCATTCCTGGGGGCAATAGTGTCATCGCTGGTCATGATTCTGATGGCACCTGTGGTATTGCCCTCTTCTATTTTCCTGGTGATCTGTGCTCTCATTTTGTGGTTCTCAGATGAGTCATTGTTGGTCGTCCTGCGGCTGGTGTTCTTGGCACGAGGGGGGAGGCGGACCAGGTTGTCTGCTCTGGGGAATTCATTAAGTGCCCTGATTACCGAGGTTGCTAATGACTTGTCTCTCCTGGGCGGTAATGCTAGGCATGCATTCCCAAATAGAAGGAGATTGTGCCACGATGCAGAGGTTCTGGGAGCATTGTGACCTTTGTTGACCTTTGTTGACCTTTGTATATATATAATATATATATATATATATATATATATATATATATATATATATATATATATATATATATATATATATATATATATATATATATATATATATAATCTTATCATAAATAACTTATTTATTATAAGGAATCTTATCATAAATAACATCTCAACAAAAATCACATCATTCTAGGAGGTGATTTCAATATTGACCCTGGTCTACAAAATAACCCTCTAGTTGACTATTTCCATAACAGCATGTAATCCTCTATGATAATCCCAGAGCCCCATCAGAACCCCATCAAGCAGATAAGTGTGTGGGTTATGAAGAGAGATACATCTCAACAATTAACAAAATTAGCAAGAGAAATATAGTCGTTGAAATGTAAGCCTCATCCTTTTCTATTTGCTGAAAAGTAGTCATGTTTATTACACACACTTGTTAACCAAATATTATTATTAAGTCATTAATAGTTTAAACTAACATGAGAAAGAGGGGGGGGCCATGCTCTGACTACTCCAACATAGTCCAATCCAGAAGGTTTTAAAGCACAAGCACCGAAATACCCCGGACGGACTGACATCTAGATAACCCAGCGACATAAAGGAAGGATGCCTACAAACGAGGGGGGGTCGCAGGAACACCAGCTCCAAAAACAGGAGACTACATGTGGACCTCACGTCACTAGGTACCACACTCGGCAGAGGAAAGAAGTCAATACTGGACTTCACATTGTCCGGGCCACACCCAAGAGCAAGTAACCCTGGGACCATTGGGACCTGCTACTTCAACCAATGCAGAGGACCGCCAATGTAAAATGCCTTCAGGACAACAAAACCCATCGTCGAAATCAACAAAATTTAGACAAAATCTATCTAGAACCGAAAACAATAAAACCAAGAATAAATTAAGAACCCAAACTACAGATAATAAAAATAATCCGAAAGAAATCATTAAAGTACATAAGAGGGTGACTGCACCTGCTGGAACCCGGGAAGTAAGGCCCCCAAAGCCAAACAAAAAGAAATAAAGGTAATAACAAACCTGCTTGTTTCTAGTGACTAGATCAAAGGAAAACCAAAATTTCCCTGAACTGTGACAAGTGAAAAGCACCTGCTAGACAAAGTGGGAAAAGCTCACTAGACCCCATATGCGCAGAATAAATGCACATAAAAGAATAATATGCTTAACATAAAACAATTAGAAATAAACACATTTCTATATAGAAATTCCAGATAAGCACAAAAATTACTCAAAGCTTCTAGTACTTCCAGAAGGAATTAAAAAAAAAACAGCAAGAGAACTAAGTTTAGAGCAGTTTTTAGTTTTTTTAAACCAAGAGCATAAATAACCAAACAAAGGAAGCATGGTTAAATATCAATTTAGAACTTTTAATGTTATTTACTACTAATCCTTACATTCACTTAATATACCAGAATAATATGGTATTTGCGGAGAACATTTCTTTGAAGGTGTATTCTCATATGAAGATGGCGAACACTTCTTCTTGGATTGAGACGAGTGATGATTGCCTGAAATTATTTAAAAAATCAAAATCAAAATCAAAATCAAAATGTTTATTTAGATAAGGTACATACATACAAGAGATTGTACAGAGTGATGGAGTTATAGATAAAGCTAGTACATACAATGCCTAAAGTCACTATTACGCAAAGCGTTTCGGGCATGAAAAACTTAAATGACTAAGGCTTAAGACTAATTGAGCATAAGGAATAAAATGAGTTGAGAAAAAAAACAGTTAAGAAGGGGGGAAGGGGTATTGTTTATTTTGAGATTTATATGATTAGAGGATTTATTGCCAAACAGAATATAAAAAGTTTTGTCAATGTTAAGGGTGAGTTTGTTAGCAGTTAGCCAAAGATGGACTTTCTCTAGCTCAGTATTCACTGTGGCATTTAGAGCAAGGGGGTCAGGACTGGAGTAAATGAAGGTTGTGTCGTCAGCAAATAGAATTGGTTTGAGGTGTTGGGAGGCATTATGAAGGTCATTAATGTAGATGAGAAAGAGGAGAGGGCCAAGTATGCTGCCCTGAGGAACACCAATGTTGATGGGTAGGGTGGGAGAAATTGAATTATTCACAGAAACATACTGGAGCCTGTCAGTAAGGTAGGATTTGAGGTATTGCAGGGAGTGTCCTCTGACTCCATAATGATGTAATTTAAGAAGAAGGTTTTGGTGGTTGACAGTGTCAAAAGCCTTACGCAGGTCCACAAATAACCCAACAGGGAACTCATTTTTATCAAGAGCTGAATGAATCAAGTTAATCACACTAATAAGTGCATCATTAGTGCTTTTTTTGGGTCTGAAGCCATATTGACATGAGCTAAGTATATTGTGTTTGGCTAGATAAGAGTAAAGCTGCTAAAGAGTATTTAAATTGTTTAATGTACTGAACGGCATTTTTCAAGTTGTAATTTTTTTTAAATTACTGTAGTAGGTTATCAATGCTTACGTTTGTTATTCTCGGAATTCTCTGCTTCATATTTGTAGCATGGTTTCCTTTTTCGTTGTTGAGGATAGCCCATATTGTCTTCAGTTTCCACATTAGAAGTGTCTTCCGCAGCTAAGCATCTTCGTTTTGCAACGTCGAAATCATCTGTAATAATTGAATATAATTAGTAATATATCAGTGAGATATATATTTATCGTTACCTAGTGGAGTAGTGAACACTAAGAAATAACTTAAGTCAGCTTCCTAAAGAGATGTTTATTAATACTACGTACATGATTTGGAACTTATAACTGGGGCACACAAGTCTTAAGTAGCTATGAGGAAACCCATCCTGTGATTAAAATATAATTATAATGCTGTTTTTATGTCTGCAGTGTTAAAGTTATGGTGAATGAATGAATAGGTGTCTTGTATCTTAAATCTTAATAATTATAAATTTAATACCTACCGGTTGTTGATAGGATTGTTGATATGACATGCACTCGCCAGATTGTTGTGTCCGGCTTTTCATGCTTTTGGGCACTAACTGTGTGCCTGCTCCGAGGCCACCAGCACAATATGGTTTTCTGAAAAGTCAAATTAAACTGTTACATGCTACTTTAGCACTAATTTGGAATATTTTTAAACCAACACAATATATGCAATTTTTTAGTTTCAAAGTAATGCTTACATCATCAGATTTTTTAATCCAGGTTGTGGAGATGATACCCACATATGATCATTGAAGCCTACCACAGCGTACCGCTTTTCAGATGTCATCTACAAAATTGAAAAATCTTATTAAGGGTTGTTCTCCCCAAAAAGAGAAATAAGCATAAAGTTGGTAATAGATTTATGGATTAAATTACTTGATTATGTCAATCATAGATTAGCCACATCTGTAAATGATTTTTGGTTGGTATAAACAGTAGCTGCCATGTATGGACTAAAAGGCTTAATACAGTTTTATCTCTTTAACGTGCTCTCAAAAAATTAATAATTTTCATGAAATACAGACTAATGGGATTTTACACTCGGCTCCCTTGTTTAAATCCCTAAACTTGCTAAATATTAACTCCCTCCACACATTCTCTTGTGTCAGCTACATTTATAAAACCCTGTTCTTAAATGCAAACCATGCTCTGAAACTCTCCCTGGACAGATGTAATAGGACCCATTATCACCATACCAGAAATAAATATCTCTTTGATATCCCCAGGGTCAAACTTAATCTGTGTAAACACTCTATGCAAAATAAGGGACCTAGTCTATGGAACTCACTCCCTAGTGAATTGAAAAACTGTAAAACTTTTGCCTTATTTAAAAGCAAAACCAAAGAGTACCTAATTTCATCTTCTTAGTTTACTACACTGAGCTTTAATTTGCTCTGTACCTAGTGTTACCCAATCTCCTAATTTTTTTGTATTTAACCCAAACAACCTTATCATTGTGTTCATTGCTGTCTTCTTGTATGTGCTAGCCATATGCTGTATTGTGCCTACCAATTTTTGTCAACTACCATTCAAGCTGTCATTGTAATCAATCTTACCTACCTAAGTGCTTTAATATATAGTACCAACAATTTTCTCTCATCTTTTTTTTTCTTGCCATGTAACTTTTCATTTTTTTTTTATAAATTTTGCAAGTATTTACCTACTTACAATTTTTGTTGGAAAAAAGTTGGAGTATGCAGCAGTTGTATGGTGCCCATATCTTAAGAAGCATTTCAACAAACTGGAAAGGGTGCAGAGACATGCCACTAAGTGGCATTAACTAAATGCCATTAAATATGCCAAATATACTACATAAATATACATACTACACATGTAAAATAATATCCTGGGTTCTATGTCCTGGGACCTCTGTTACTCATTATATATATAAATGGTTTATATATATATATATATATATATATATATATATATATATATATATATATATATATATATGTTATATATTTATATATAAATGATAGCCATCAATAGCCTCCAGCTAGGGCATCCAACAGCCTCCAGCTAGGGCCATCAACAGCCTCCAGCTAGGGCCATCAACAGCCTCCAGGGCCATCAACACACCTCCAGCTTGGGCCATCAACACGCCTCCAGGGCCATCAACACGCCTCCAGCTAGGGCCATCAACACACCTCCAGCTAGGGCCATCAACACACCTCCAGCTAGGGCCATCAACACGCCTCCAGGGCCATCAACACGCCTCCAGCTAGGGCCATCAACACGCCTCCAGCTAGGGCCATCAACACGCCTCCAGCTAGGGCCATCAACACACCTCCAGCTAGGGCCATCAACACGCCTCCAGCTAGGGCCATCAACACGCCTCCAGCTAGGGCCATCAACACGCCTCCAGGGCCATCAACACACCTCCAGCTAGGGCCATCAACACACCTCCAGCTAGGGCCATCAACACACCTCCAGCTAGGGCCATCAACACGCCTCCAGCTAGGGCCATCAACACGCCTCCAGCTAGGGCCATCAACACGCCTCCAGCTAGGGCCATCAACACACCTCCAGCTAGGGCCATCAACACACCACCAGCTAGGGCCATCAACATACCTCCAGCTAGGGCCATCAACACGCCTCCAGCTAGGGCCATCAACACACCTCCAGCTAGGGCCATCAACACGCCTCCAGCTAGGGCCATCAACACGCCTCCAGCTAGGGCCATCAACACGCCTCCAGCTAGGGCCATCAACACACCTCCAGCTAGGGCCATCAACACGCCTCCAGCAAGGGCCATCAACACGCCTCCAGCTAGGGCCATCAACACGCCTCCAGCTAGGGCCATCAACACGCCTCCAGCTAGGGCCATCAACACACCTCCAGCTAGGGCCATCAACACACCTCCAGCTAGGGCCATCAACACACCTCCAGCTAGGGCCATCAACACACCACCAGCTAGGGCCATCAACACGCCTCCAGCTAGGGCCATCAACACGCCTCCAGCTAGGGCCATCAACACACCTCCAGCTAGGGCCATCAACACGCCTCCAGCTAAGCCATCAACACGCCTCCAGCTAGGGCCATCAACATGCCTCCAGCTAGGGCCATCAACACACCTCCAGCTAGGGCCATCAACACGCCTCCAGCTAGGGCCATCAACACACCTAAGGCTAGGGCCATCAACACACCTCCAGCTAGGGCCATCAACACGCCTCCAGCTAGGGCCATCAACACGCCTCCAGGGCCATCAATACACCTCCAGCTAGGGCCATCAACACACCTCCAGCTAGGGCCATCAACACACCTCCAGCTAGGGCCATCAACACACCTCCAGCTAGGGCCATCAACACGCCTCCAGGGCCATCAACACACCTCCAGCTAGGGCCATCAACACGCCTCCAGCTAGGGCCATCAACACGCCTCCAGGGCCATCAACACGCCTCCAGCTAGGGCCATCAACACACCTCCAGCTAGGGCCATCAACACACCTCCAGCTAGGGCCATCAACACGCCTCCAGCTAGGGCCATCAACACGCCTCCAGGGCCATCAACACACCTCCAGCTAGGGCCATCAACACACCTCCAGCTAGGGCCATCAACACACCTCCAGCTAGGGCCATCAACACGCCTCCAGCTAGGGCCATCAACACGCCTCCAAGGCCATCAACACACCTCCAGCTAGGGCCATCAACACACCTCCAGCTAGGGCCATCAACACGCCTCCAGCTAGGGCCATCAACACGCCTCCAGGGCCATCAACACACCTCCAGCTAGGGCCATCAACACGCCTCCAGCTAGGGCCATCAACACGCCTCTAGCTAGGGCCATCAACACGCCTCCAGCTAGGGCCATCAACACACCTCCAGCTAGGGCCATCAACACACCTCCAGCTAGGGCCATCAACACGCCTCCAGCTAGGGCCATCAACACGCCTCCAGGGCCATCAACACACCTCCAGCTAGGGCCATCAACACACCTCCAGCTAGGGCCATCAACACGCCTCCAGGGCCATCAACACGCCTCCAGCTAGGGCCTCTGATTTTGAATTTTGAATCAGGCTAGGGCCTGATTTTGAATTTCACTTTGCCTCAAGCCTCCGAAATTTAGTTGATGTTCCTGGGATATTACTGCCCTCAGGCTGCTCAAAGGCAGTCCAAGTTGGTAATCAATTCCCTCTTTACGAGCAAAAGTCTTGGCTAGCTCATCAGTTCTATCATGCATTCGGAGACCAATATGGGAAGGAATCCACAGGAGACAAACTCTGACTCCATCATTGATTATTTCACTATATCTGTGTCTAGCTTCAGAGATAAGCACGTCACAGTTATGCCTTGGGGAGCTGAGGGCAGTCAAGGATGACAAGGGGAATAAGACAGTAAGCATGCTTTATTTATGAAAATATAGAAACAGATCAACAAAATCATAAACCACATGTCACCCCTATATATAATTCTTTAGTTGTCTTTCCAGAGAATGTAATTTAAGCTTTGACAATCTTTCTTCAAATGACAGGTTTCTAATTTGGGGTATTAACTTTGTTAATCTTTACTGGAAGCATTCTAGTAAATTTTCAAACTTAAATTTTGAAATTAAAATAAATTGAACCCCATGCACAGATACCATAATTAAGATAGGGATAGATTAGTGCATAATATAGAGATATGAGAGCAGAGTTAGGTACATAATATCTGATTTTGGAGAGTATCCCAACTGTTTTAGCGATTTTCTTAGTTATGTGTTGTATGGTGGGTACTGAAGTTGAGTCTCTTGTCTAGGAATAGGCCAAAAAACTTTCCATCTTTTTTATTGCTAATGTTTACATTGTCTATCTGAAGCTGAATTGCATTTGTAGATTTGCTTCCAAATAAGATGTATAGTAGGTCTTTGCTATGTTAATTGTTAGCTTGTTGGTTGACATCCATATGTGGACTTTTTTTAGTTCATTATTAACAACATTATTTAGTGTATGTGGGTTGGGGTTAGAGTAGATGAGGGTAGTATCATCAGCAAACAAAATAGGTTTCAGAATGTTAGAGACATTAGGCAGAACATTGATGTATATAAGAAATAGGAGAGGTCCCAAGATGCTGCCCTGTGGCACTCCAACGGTTATTGGTAGAGTGGGAGAGGTAATATTATTGATGGCTACACATTGGTGTCTATCACTAAGATAGGATTGGATATAGTCCAGTGCATGGCCTCGGATTCCATAATGATGGAGTTTAAGTAAGAGGTAATTGTGATTAACAGTATCAAAGGCTTTTCTCAGGTCAATGAAGAGTCCAATCGGAAACTCATTTTTGTCAAGGGCAGAGTAAATTATATCAAGGAGACTAATAATTGCATCGTTGGTACTCTTTTAGGAGCGGAAGCCAAACTGACAGGGGCTAAGAATGTCGAATTTTACGAGATAGGAGCAGAGCTGTTTGTAGATAATTTTTTCAAATATTTTTGATAGTATGGGTAGGTTTGATATTGGTCTATAATTGTTTATGTTTGCCGGATTACCTCCTTTATGAACTGGCGTTACTCTTGCTTTTTTAAGGATATCAGAGAAGGAATGACACTCAAGGGATTTGTTGAACAGCAGAGCTATAGGTGGCGCAATGGCATGGGAGGCGCTCTTGTATACAATGGACTGAGCTTTGCATACAATGGAGCTTTGGTTTTTAGTGAGTGTATGATGGACACAACATCTGTCGGGCTGACTGGTGAAAGGAGAAGAGAGTTTGGATAGCTGCCTGAGAGATATATGTGTTGATATGTGTCTGAGTCTGTGGGATTTTACTGGCAAGGTTAGCACCAACCGATGAAAAGAAGCTATTAAATTCATTTGCCATTTCTAAGTCAGTTGACGGTGTAAAGCCATCCTTAGAGAGTGTTATCTGGTTGTGGGAGTGTTGTTTAGTTCCTAGGATATTAGAGATGGTATTCCATGTGATTTTCATGTTGCCTTTTGCTTCTAACTCTATCGTCATTACCTATCCTCTAAACCTTACATTTGTCAGAATTAAACGGCCTCCGCCAATCATTTGACCATATATCAGTACCCAATTTAGATCGTTTGATCGATCAATTTAGACCTCCTTGTATCATATATCATCATACATGATGATATAATGATACACACTATTGGGTATGCTGATGAAATAATTATACACACTACTTGTTATGCTAACATGCAGAACACTCTTAACTCTGTATTAGTCTCATGTCAGGACTTAGGTTTAGTCATATCTCAGCAGAGGAAACAAAGATACTATAAACGGGTGTCCACCCAGGCAGGGAGGAGCTGTTCACAAGATGCAACTGTATGATATGGCTCCCAGCTTGACTATGCTAACAGATTCAAATACCTTGGCCTTGTATTGTCCTGTTGTATTTCTGACTCTGTCGTCAGTATAAAGAGAGGCTCCATAAGCCCTCTCTTGGAGATGTTGCAGGTTATCACTCAGGCTATGGTGCCAATGTCACAATTGTCAAAATGATGTACCTTGCGTACATCAAATCTTTAGTGGATTATGCTGCACCTCTGCTTGCCTTGATGACTGAAAGAAAGCTTAAAGGGCTTGAAAACTTGCAGAACGAAGCCTTGAAGATAATCCTTGGATGCCTCTAGTACCACAAAGATACTTAACATGAGGAAGGAACTTAATATTAACTTAATAATAGAATATGAGTGTACTGCATTACTCCTTGTATTGTACTGCATTACTCCTTGTAATGATCCTCATATTGTGCTTCAGTAATCTAATGTATAACCCTGAGATGTTTTCCTAATTGTATTTAGGATTCCTTGTTCATTATTGTATTGTGTATTGTTATTATTGTGTATTGTTCTGGTCTGCTTTTGTGTCGAAAATTCTTGTATCGTACCTTGCCATCCTGCTTAAAATCATCTGTACTTGTAAAGTAAAGCTGTAATGTACCTGTTAAACACTTTTTATCAATTTTACTCCTAATTATTTCTCTAAAACTTTGTTTGTTTAAGGATTTGCTCAAAGATTTTTTTAAGGACTTGCCCGAAATGCTATATATACCTAGTGGCTTTACAAGATTGTAATTCCAACTTAAACTCTATGTTGTCTCTTAACCCCCAATGTGCGTTCTTGTATATATAAAATAAATAAAATAAATAAATAAAGAAATAACTAGGGATCGAGGCTTTAATGCGCAGTACGTGCTTCCCTCACCTGTGACGTCACAGCGCCATCTGACGACACCATAAACACAGGCGGCCATTTTATGTTCCACCAAGATTAAAGTTTTTGTTTTTTTAAATCTTGCCCCGAGGAGCGAGTTTATCGGGCAGCGCCCAATGTGTTCGCAATAGAATGTTCTACAAGAACATATGTATAAAATGTCACACAAGGATGCGTTAGACCGGCCGCAAATAAACAACTATACATAGATCACTAGCCGTGAGCTCCAAACAGCGACGAAATGTTTCTATTCTTTTCAGGGTTGTAAACTCCACACTTATTCTACAGCGTTAAATTTGGTATCACTGAAATCGCAATAAAATTCCCTACACGTACATATGCATATAAATGTAGAATCATGATCGCGCCCATCCTCAAGAGTGTGGGAAGTGGGTGAAGTGTTACCCGTTACCGCACATCGACGAAATTAGTATTGAAAAGTTTATTCTTTTCACTGTCCTGACCTTAATTTTCAAAGTACATATTTCATTTTTGTGCCAATGTGTTCACAATAAAATGTTCTACAAGGACATATGTATAAAATGGCACCAAAGGATGCGTTAGACCGGCAACACAGAAAAAAACCTACGTCGATTAATTACACTCGTCGTGTCAACATTACAATAGTCTTTCCACGAAAATCCAATACAATGCCGTTTTCTCTATGCTATGTGACTATTAGAGAAACCAAAATGTGTATGGCAAACATGTTCATAGTATCTCCAAGTCATTGCAAATAGACATGTTATCTTGAGTGAGCTTGCAAGAATGAATATTGGTGGTTGGCTTCTTGACTTCTTTTAAGAAGGAGATAGTCACTTGCGTCTAACTATCGACCAATTAGCCTAACCTATTGTGGGAAAGTTACTCGAATCTATAATAGCAAATAAATTCGTTTCATCTTGAAAAACCTAAATTAATAATTGAGTCGCAACATGGTTTTATAAATGGCCGTTCATGTTTAACAAATTTGTTATCTTTTTATTCTAGCATAGTTGAGGCAGTTGATAGTGGTAAGGATTGTGATGTTGTGTACCTGACTTAGCAAGCTTTCGATACAGTGCCACATGAACGACTGATTAAAAAGATAGAGGTCATGGTATTGGGGTGCTATATTAAGCTGGATTAGGGCATGGCTATACCAAAGGAAACATAAGAACATAAGGATAAGACAAGGCACTGCAGAGGCCTATTGGCCCATACGAGGCAGCTCCTATTTATAACCACCCAATCCCACTCATATACATATCCAACCCATCTTGAAACAATCGAGGGACCCCACCTCCACAATGTTACGCGGCAATTGGTTCCACAAATCAACAACCCTGTTACTGAACCAGTATTTACCCAAGTCTTTCCTAAATCTAAACTATCCAATTTATACCCATTGTTTCGCGTTCTGTCCTGTGTTGATACTTTCAATACCCTATTAATATCCCCTTTGTTATGTCCATTCATCCACTTGTAAACCTCTATCATGTCACCCCTAACTCTTCGCCTTTCCAGTGAATGCAAATTAAGCTTTGTTAATCTTTCTTCATATGAAGATTTCTAATTTGGGATTGAACTTAGTCATCCTACGCTGGACACGTTCAAGTGAATTTATCCATTCTATAATATGGCGACCAAAACTGAACTGCATAATCTAAATGGGGCCTAACCAGAGCAAGATATAGCTTGAGAATGACACCAGGTGTCTTGTTACTTACGCTGCGATTTAATATCCGAGTGTCCTATTTTGCCTTATTTACGAACATTTATTCATTGATCCTTTTGTTTTAAATTTTTACTAATTATAACTCCCAGATCCCTTTCGCAATCCGACTTCGCATCTCAACACCATCTAGCTCGTATCTTGTAACTCTATCATCATTACCTAGCTTCAGAACTTTACATTTATCAGCATTAAACTGCATCTGCCGTCCTT
>WNGS01002937.1:87966-110035 GCA_020271785.1 Procambarus virginalis | reverse complement strand
AAAAATATAAGTGATATGCTATTATTTAGCAGTGAAGTATTACTGAAGCCCCTGAATTTGATAAAACTGACCAGGATTCTGATAACAGCTTGATTGTGGAGATATTTAGCGCTGTGCTCGATGGAGGGAGGAGTAAGGCTGTGGAGGGAGGATTGTGGCGTTGTCTTCTGACTGTGTGTGGCCACCATTTATTGACTGCACTCACCATACCAGCTTAGTGGTTCGCTATGGTGAACACAAATGTAGATACTACATATAACGTGGTATAGTGTGAGATAACAGCGAGAGGAGTAGGTTTGAGCCGCCATTTTGGTGAGAGGAGCGTCGTCTGCAGGAATTATCGTGTTGTTTACTGGTGACCACAAGGGTCTTGGGCACCATACCAGCTATTTGTACAAGTATGGTGAATATAAACAGGTAGATACTTATATATAATGTGTATATAGCATAATAACACCACAACCAATATTGTTGGAGGAGAAATATTAGTGCGTATGGCCTTGAGGGTGGCCGCCGATCAGCTGACTGTGGAGTAGCTACGTCTTGTGTGTTTACTCACCATACAAGCTTAGATGTACAGTTATGGTGAACAAAACATGTAAATACGTATAATAACGTCTGTGTATATGAATAAATGCAAAAACAGTATGTGGGAGGTAAATGAGGGTGAGTGAGGTGGTGTTGAGGGAGGGCGTGGCAGTGAGTGGCTCGCTGGTGTGGTGGCGGCACTCCTCGTTGCTTTTTGACTCACAAGACCAACTTAGTAGTTCGTTATGGTGAACAAAACATGCAGATAGTTATATATAACCTGTGTATATAGTGTAACAACAGCAAAACTATTTGTTTATTGTTTTATGAACATAATAATTGAATCACTTATATGCACACATAATTTTGAGTACAGCGATGGTTCACACATATAATATAAATATACCACAATTCACTGTATGGAATAATATTACTGCAAAAAAACTAAGAAAAATCAATCAGAGACATTGAAATAATTAGGAAATAATATATTTGTGGCAACTGCCCTCTGACAGCTCGGGCGGAGTAGACCTCGGCTGGCGAAGGCTCTGCCAACGCCCCTTTTTTGCCACACTTCCTACCCTACTGCGGCTAAAATATGCTACCTACGATTTTTTTGTTATTTTTTCCGTGATCAGGGAACAAAAAAAAACAATTCTATAAGACGAAAGAATTTTTTGGATTTTTTTTTGTTGCGGGTGGGTGTGAATTTCATTTGGGCCCCTAGCGGTTTGAGGGTTAAGGTTTAACCTTAAACTGCGGAATTGCATATACAGTATATACGCCATGAGTACATGTCCCACCGTGCGCAGGGGTCACCCATACAAGCCAGGGGCGATTGTAAACAGACGCCATCTTAAAAAAAAATCCAGAGCAGGCCTCCTTTGTTTCACAGGCCTTAGTTTGTGGCCAGACACATGGCGACCGCATCACGACCCAGCGTGCGACCTCGCTCAGCGCACCGCGCCGCGCAGTCTTTGACCGAAGTCAAAATTGCAATGAATTGTTAAAGGACGTTGACGAATCTGATATTGACGACTCGGATATAGATGAAGATTATACACAGCCTGAAGAAATAGAAGCAAGGATAGTGAGGGGTGAACATGTTGGTGCCACGAGGGTGAGGATGCCACACGAGTTACCCGCTACTCTCAAACACCACTCAACACCACCTCGTGCCCAAGCACGTCGTTCATCTGTTCCATTGCACGTTTATGATATGATCGACGAGTCTGAAACAGGTGAATCTTCTCAGGTTTTAGTGATGAAGACTCGGAGAATAGTTTTTACCCCGGCTGCTAGTGCCAGTACAAGTTTCGCTGCATCAGCTGCCAACCCAGCCAAGCGCCGCCGCATGGAACAATATGGCGACAATGAGGAACAAATTCCCTCATGTTCCAAATCTTTTTCCTCATCGACCCTTCCTGCCCCTACTGTTGCACAGTAGGGGCAGGAAGGAGCTGCTTCAGCTCCTGGTCCCCGGATTCCTCGCTGTGGTGCAGCTAATGGCTCTCGGAAGGCAGCAGGTTTGTTTGTGTGGAGTGATGGGGAAGATTTTGTTCCACAAATTCCCGACTTTGACAACAGAGATGTGGGAATTACAGATCTTTTCCCTGATACTGGTGACGAAATGTGTGAAATGGACTTCTTTACTGTATATTTCGATGAGCCGCTCATGGAACACATTGTTCACGAAACGAACAGACTTGCGGCCGATCTCATTGAAGGTGAGGAAGTATCAGAATTTTCATGACTACAGCATTAGAAAGAGACAACTGTTGGTGAACTACTGTATATGTGTTTTTCGCAATTTGCATGTTGATGAAACATTGTGTGAAACACGTATTTTCAGATTATTGGAGCAAAGGCAATGCTGTTCCAACACCATTGTTCAGGAAATATGTGTCTCGAGACAGATGTCTGTTGATCCTACGGTGCCTTCATTTTGCAAATAATGCAGACGAGAGACAGGATGATAGGCTTTGGAGGGTGAGGCACGTGTTAAATGACCTGATTGGAAAATTCCGAGATTACTACATACCAGCTCAGAAGCTGGTTATTGATGAATCCCTTGCGCTTTTCAAAGGACGTGCTGCCTTAAAGCAGTATATTCCCTCAAAACATCACCGATTTGGACTGAAATTCTTTGTGCTCTGTGACTGTGAATCAGGAATGGTGTTACACATGATACTTTATTCAGCCACACATGTAGATATTCCTGCTAATGACGAACATGGCTTCTCAGGTAGTGTGGTGACGGCACTGCTTGCACCATATCTGAACAAGGGCCACATATTGTACACAGATAACCATTATACCAGTCCCTTACTAACAAAATTCTTGCTTGATAATAAGACTGGAGTGTGTGGCCCAGTAAAGCCAAAACGAAAGGAAATGCCTGTGTTTGACACTGCTATGCAAGTAGGTGATTGCGAGGTAAGAAAAGTGGTGCAATGCTTTCAGTGCGGTGGAAAGACAGACGTGAAGTGAACATGTTGACCACCATTCACCCTGGTACAATGGTGGACAGTGGCAAGGTGAACAGAACAACAAAGCAAATAATATATAAGCCAGATTGTGTGATGGACTACAACATCAACATGCGTTTAGTTGATAAATGTGACATGATGGTGGGTGCTGTAGAGTGTGTACGGAAAACAGTGAAGTGGACAAAGAAAATTATTTTTCCACCTTATTGACGTAACAATGCTGAACAGTTACAACATGTATCTTGTGAAAACAGGTAGAAAACCATATTTCCGTTCGTTTAGTTTTCAAGTTGAAACGGTTACTAGGTAAATTTGGCAAGGAGACCGCTGGCATACAAAGACCCATTCAAGACCCAATATTGAACAATGCTCCTGCACCCAGGCTCGCTTACAGGGAGGCCTTTCTGATACACCAAATCAAGAAATTACCACCAACTGGAGCTCGTGCAGCAGGCCAGCGTCGGTGTGTTGTGTGTTCCAGTACCAAATTGAGGCCACAGAAACGTAAATTGGTGTTGACATGGTGCGAAGCGTGTGCCACCCCTCTGTGCCATATCGACTGTTTCGCACAGTATCACAGTCTCCAGGACTACTAAATGTGTAATTCTTTTGTAAATAAAAGTACATATCAATTTAATTTTTGTGTTTATATTGAAAAAAAAAATACATTGAATATTTCCTGTAAATTATACCATTTTGGTGGGCATACTTGTGACACTAATATGTGAGCGCCTAGTGAGTTTATACCATTTTTATTATAATACAACGTCTAGTGGTAATAATTGGAACAATACTAGCGAAAAAATTTTGAGTAAAATGACCCAAGAATACTGTAAATAATTCTGCGAAAATAAATTCGCGGCAACTCGGGCCGCCTGAGCAGCCGTGAGTGACGGCTGCTCGACGCAGCACCCTTGAGCGCTCACGATCTGTGACGTCATCGGCCAACTTGTCGGCTCAATTGTGTCATTGGTATGTACAATAGATTTTTTTTATTATTTTTCCCGTGCTCAGGGGACACAAATTATCATGTATAGAAGACGAAAAAAAAATTTTGAATTCTTTTTTTTCTTGCGTACAGGGATGTAAATGTCCTCAGGACCCCTGAGCAGTGGAAGGGTTAAGTCTAGCCAGCCTGTGACGTGCCCATCATGTTCAAAAGTTTACTGTTTTGGCTGCCATCTTTGGCACCATGTATTGGGCTGATATTCGGGTGCGGGGATTTTGGAAGCCGAACAGGGTCCTGGCCGCCCCTTATTTGGTCATCATTCCTGGTCCTGTGCACCATGGAAGAAAGTGCAAGATTGATCCAGTGAAGAGCAGAGGTGCCAAAGGCACAATCAGAGAGCACTGTATAAACATCAGAGGTCCGCGGTTGTTCAACATCCTCCCAGCGACTATAAGAAATATTGCCGGAACAACCGTGGACATTTCAAGAGAAAACTGGACAGTTTTCTAAGAGAAGTTCCGGACCAGCCGGGCTGTGGTGGGTATGTGGGCCTGCGGGCCGCTCCAAGCAACAGCCTGGTGGACCAAGCTCTCACAAGTCGAGCCTGGCCTCGGGCCGGGCTTGGGGAGTAGAAGAACTCCCAGAACCCCATCAACCAGGCATCAACCAGGCACCCTTGGCACCCTCCCTCTGGTTGGCGCTTTTCGCGTTGTTTTGATGCTTAGGCTCCAAACTGGAGTTGCTGGGTAGCAGGCGCAGGGGGGTCTGGGGCTTCCCCCTCCCGGGGAGGGAAGGGCTGAGCGGATGAACGGCAGCGAGGTGTGACATTTGCTTGTTTCCTTGGGATTGAGGGAGTTCTGCCTCTCTGTTTGGTTTTCAGTTGCAATTTTCTTACCATGTAGGGCCTGTTTTGTTATGCCTACCTTTCTCTACCCAGTTCGACCTCCAGGACTCCCATGCCCGGACATCATCCCAAGAAATATTACAAAACAGCCAAAGTAAAAAGTCATACCAAAAAGTAAAGAGCGGCATACGTCCTAACATCATGGGCGCGAGGGTAGACCACAAGCTGGCTAAACTTAATAACACTGCAGACAACCAGATTAAGACGAGCCCTGGAACAAGGAACCAGGGAAACCGGATAAACCAAGAGCACATCCACCGACACAGAACCAATGGCCAGCAGGTAGCATCATAAAGCAGCTACTGGACACAGAATGTGATGCACCCCCGGCAGAACCAACCAAGCATCCACAACCAACGGACCCCTTCGGAAGCCCGCCATCTCATTCTTAGCCAGAAAAGGAGACTGCCCCCAGAACCAAAGAAACAAAACCCCCAGCTCTGGAGAAGAGCATGCAACTCCCCAACCTGACCCCAAGAAGCCAAGACCAACAAAAACAAAGCCTTCCATAAACAATCACGAACCGAAGAGGCTACCACAAACTGAGAAGAGGAAAGAAATGAAAGAATTTGGTCCAATGACCAAGAAGGCTCAGGTGGCATATGAGCCAGCGGGAGATGAAAGAACGCACCAGAAATTTTACGAAATGAGGTGACATCCACCCTGAACACAAGCTGCGGCAGCTCTGAAAACGTTGCACAATAAAAAGCGACAGTAGGTATTAGGCATGAGATGCCAATCTAGAAAAAGCTACAAATGGACAAAGGAAACCAGTCCGATGACAAAACCTGACGACGAGAAAGAAAATGACAGAAAGACTGCCAAGAGACTTCATACTGTCGCTGAGACAAAGACCACAGATGGGACACCATCAAAGAAGCCACCTGATCACCATACAATTGGATATACGCACACGTCAGAAATGCCAGACGTGGAACGCGGAGGAGTAAGTCGAACCAGCGAGGTACCTCACTGGACCGACCTGCTGAATGAAAGGAGCCGCAGAAAAATGCGCAGTTTCAGACACAGAGCAAGCAGTGCCTGAAACCAAGGCTGGGCCAGCCATCATCGAGCCAGGAGAACAACAACTGCCAAAAAGCGATGGTGGACACGATGAGGTCCACCTTAGGGCACCCATATGTGCGGCAAAGCTAAGGAAGTGCTGTCAATTATTCACTCCATAGAAAGAGGAATGAAGTGTGACAGGCCATCTGTCATGACGTTGGACACTACCTACACTCAAACGGGGTAGAGAGTTAAACTCCAAGAACTCAGCAGAAGAGCTACCTAAAGCGACCAGCCCCAAAGAGCCACGGACCGAAGAGCCCCCCCCCCCCAGGTAGACAATGGACCACAGGCGAGCAGTCCAAATGGAGCCGGATCACCGAACCCCGAGGAACCACAAATCCTCCGCAGCGCCATCCACACTGCCACACCGTGCTGTGCGCCCGACACATGGACAGCCGCTAACGCACCTGGCTGGACTGGTGAGCACTGTCACAAAGCCCCGGCCGACAGACAAGGCATTCGTGAATACATACAACGAGGAGAGGAGGAAAGTGTCATGGCACCGAACCCTGAAAAACCTGAAGAGAAAGCTGGTGAAGCAGCAACCGGCCCAGACACACCAGGGGGTCAAGCCCAGCGATTTTGAGAGCAGTGAAAGAGACTGCTCCGAAGATACCAGAACAGCCTCCAAAGTCAAAACCTGCCCAGAGGATAAACCAGCAGAGCAAAAATTCAGGCTTCACACAGCTGAGAAAAAATTGAAGAAGCAGTAAAGGAAGTCAAACACTGCAGCAACCAAGATAAAACAAACATTAGGCTAGAAGTGAGGAAAGAATTGGCATCTAACCCGAAGTTGGTGCAAAACACAGTTGATCGAAGTAAGTCCCTGATCATTTTTGGCTACAAAGAAAAGGAGATAACATCTAGGTCAGAAAGAGCTGTAGAAGGAGCGAAAGTAGTAGATAAAATTGTTGGCCTCGTGGAAGGTCTTACAACCATAGAGAATGTGTGTGACTACAGGAGAATAGGCAGATATGTAAAAGGGAAAGATCAACCTTTGAGAATCACCCTAAATGGTGCCAAACAGATGGAAGAATTACTAAGGAATGCTAGAAAATTACAAAATGATGACGATGGGAAAGTGTGGTCGTTAAGACGAGATCTTTCAAAAGAAGATAGAGAGAAGCTGAAATTGAACCTCGCTGAGGCAAAATGTTTAAATGAGAGCAGGAATGAAGAAGAAATCAATTCTTTTTTCTACAAAGTGATAGGGGTAGGCAGACCAGTAGTGGTACATAAAGGCAAACCAACAAAATCATTAGAGAAAGGGGGAGTGAAAAATAAGAAGAGGGGGGAACAAGTTCCTGAAGATTGCATACACCAACATAGATGGAGTAAGATCAAAGATACTGGAGTTAAGTGATGTAATACAGCTGCAGACACCAGACATTGTTGCACTCACGGAGACAAAACTTGAAGATGTTATTTTAAATGAGGTCATATTCCCAAGGGGCTACTCAATTTGGAGACGGGACAGAAAAATTAGGAAAGGCAGTGGTGTTGCTGTGCTGGTGAAAGAACACCTAAAGGTGAACGAAATTATGACTGCCAATCCACAAGAAGTTGACATAATAGCACTAGAGATCTGCCATGAGGATGACAAACTAATGATTATAAATGCATACAGTCCACCGCTAAGCAGCACATGGTCAAAGGAGGAGCTAGATAGTAAACGAGAAGGTCTTATAACAATAATGAGAGAGATCATAGCGAGAGCGGATAACGATAGTTCACGACTGTTGATAGTCGGCGACTTCAACTTGAAATCCATAGACTGGGAAGCATATGAAGCTAAAACAGAAGATTTCTGGACCTGTAAATTTGTAGACCTCATCCTGGAAACATTCTTGTATCAACATGTTAAACAAGCTACGAGGATGAGGGAAGGGGACGTTCCCTCTATGCTAGATTTGATATTTACCAGGAAGGAGGAAGAAATATTTGACATTCAGTACCTTCCTCCCTTGGGTAAAAGTGACCATGTCTTTTTGGGAATAAAGTATGCAATGCGTTATAATCTGGAAGAAAATATGACAGTCGATGCAATTGAAAAACCTGACTTTAGGAGAGGACATTATGGCAACCTTAGAATTTTTTTAGTGAGTATAATTGGACAGACTTGTTGCTAGGCAAGGAAGTGAATGAGATGTATGTCAAGTTTTGTGAAATATATGATAAAGGCACAAAAAAATTTATACCAAAACAGAGAAGCAGAACTAGGAAACAGGATTGGTTCAACAGAAAGTGCGAGAGGGCCAGAGACCAAAAGACACAAAAATGGAATCAATACAGGAAGAGGCCAAACCCCCAAACATACCAGCGATACAAAGATGCGAGAAACAACTACACGGCAGTGAGGAGAGAGGCAGAAAGAAATTTTGAAAAAGGGATTGCAGACAAATGTAAAACAGAACCAGGTCTATTCTATAAATTCATAAACAACAAATTGCAGGTAAAGGATAATATTCAGAGGTTGAAAATGGGAAATAGATTCACGGAAAATGAAAAGGAAATGTGTGAAACATTAAACGAAAAGTTCCAAAGTGTGTTTGTACAAAATGAAATCTTCAGGGAACCAGATACAATAAGAATTCCAGAGAACAACATAGAGCACATAGAGGTGTCTAGAGACGAAGTGGAAAAAATGCTCAAGGAGCTAAATAAGAACAAAGCAGTTGGTCCAGATGGAGTTTCACCATGGGTTCTGAGAGAATGTGCACCTGAGCTCAGCATTCCTCTTCAACTGATTTTTCAGGCATCCCTGTTTACAGGAGTTGTAGCTGATGTGTGGAAAAAGGCTAACATAGTTCCAATCTACAAAAGTGGAAGCAGGGAAGACCCCCTTAATTATAGACCGGTATCATTGACAAGTGTAATAGTCAAAATATTGGAAAAAATAATTAAAACTAAATGGGTAGAACACCTGGAGAGAAATGATATAATATCAGACAGACAGTATGGTTTTCGATCTGGAAGATCCTGTGTATCGAATTTACTCAGTTTCTATGATCGAGCAACAGAGATATTACAGGAAAGAGATGGTTGGGTTGACTGCATCTATCTGGACCTAAAAAAGGCTTTCGACAGAGTTCCACATAAGAGGTTGTTCTGGAAACTGGAAAATATTGGAGGGTGACAGGTAAGCTTCTAACATGGATGAAAAATTTTCTGACTGATAGAAAAATGAGGGCAGTGATCAGAGGCAATGTATCGGACTGGAGAAATGTCACAAGTGGAGTACCACAGGGTTCAGTTCTTGCACCAGTGATGTTTATTGTCTACATAAATGATCTACCAGTTGGTATACAGAATTATATGAACATGTTTGCTGATGATGCTAAGATAATAGGAAGGATAAGAAACTTAGATGATTGTCATGCCCTTCAAGAAGACCTGGACAAAATAAGTACATGGAGCGCCACTTGGCAAATGGAATTTAATGTTAATAAATGCCATGTTATGGAATGTGGAATAGGAGAACATAGACCCCACACAACCTATATATTATGTGAGAAATCTTTAAAGAATTCTGATAAAGAAAGAGATCTAGGGGTGGTTCTAGATAGAAAACTATCACCTGAGGACCACATAAAGAATATTGTGCGAGGAGCCTATGCCACGCTTTCTAACTTCAGAATTGCTTTTAAATACATGGATGGCGATATACTAAAGAAATTGTTCACGACTTTTGTTAGGCCAAAGCTAGAATATGCAGCGGTTGTGTGGTGCCCATATCTTAAGAAGCACATCAACAAACTGGAAAAGGTGCAAAGACATGCTACTAAGTGGCTCCCAGAACTGAAGGGCAAGAGCTACGAGGAGAGGTTAGAGGCATTAAATATGCCAAACTAGAAGACAGAAGAAAAAGAGGTGATATGATCACTACATACAAAATAGTAACAGGAATTGATAAAATCGATAGGGAAGATTTCCTGAGACCTGGAACTTTAAGAACAAGAGGTCATAGATATAAACTAGCTAAACACAGATGCCGAAGAAATATAAGAAAATTCACTTTCGCAAACAGAGTGGTAGACGGTTGGAACAAGTTAGGGGAGCAGGTGGTGGAGGCCAAGACCGTCAGTAGTTTCAAAGCGTTATATGACAAAGGGTGCTGGGAAGACGGGACACCACGAGCGTAGCTCTCATCCTGTAACTACGCTTAGGTAATTACACTTAGGTAATTACAGCTGCTTGAATAACCGCCGAGTGGCCTGGGACCCCTTCAAAAACAGCCAACAGCAGGACTGAACCTGGAGCAAGGCCACGGGAGGGAGAGAAAGGGACTCTGTCCGAGAGTCCCACACACTGCCCAGCCAAGTCCAAACCTGGGACGGAACCAACTGGGACTTCCGTCAGTTTACCAGGAACCCAAACCTGGCAAACAGAGAAAGAGCCAGATCCCTGGCTAGCAGACAAGCAGACTGGCTTGGAGCCCACACCAACCATTCGTCGAGGTAATCCAAGACCCGAAGACCAAGCAGATACAGACAGGCCACCCTGACCTGAGTTAAGCTCATAAAAACGCGAGGTGCCAGATTCAACCTGAACAGCAGACAATGAAAGCGTTAAGCCTGTTGCTCCACCACAAAACCTAACCAATCCCTGAACCCCAGATGGAGAGGGACATGCTAATATGCATTCTTGAGATCAAGGCAATCATCCAGACTGATCATCCACAAATCAAGCACCCAGATTGAGAACGAGCCAGACATGGCACAATGTAGTCATCCAAAACGGAGGAGCAAGGAATCAACAGGTTCAAACGAGACAAGTCCATAATGTACTGACGATCAGCAGAGTCCCATTTTAGAACTGAAAACAAGTGGGAAACCCACCAGAGACACAAGGTCATTTCGACCACGCCCAAGCAAACACACTCTGAGACGACCCAACAAATGGATGGGGAAGAGGCCTGCCCCGACTCCCCAAAGGAAGGAGAGACATCCCAACGCCACCAAAGGCTGCGAGAAACGACCTGAAAAGCCCACAAATCGTGGGGCCAGGCCAACACGAACCCCAAGAAGCCGACCTCCATACAGAGCGAACATCACGCCAACCAGACGAAGAAAGCCTTGGGAACCCACTGACTCAGAAACTGGCCCCAGAGGCCTCCTCTGACCAAATAAGGCCTGAGCGAGCCCTGGCACGACCTTTCAAAGAGGACTGGGAATGACCTCCGCAGAGAACCAACAAGTCCAAAATAGGCTGGCAACTAGCAGAAGCCGCTGACAGAAACTGGGCAACACAGTCCTCCAGGGACAACAGAGGACAAAACAGCAAAGAAGACTGAAGAGCCAGGGCTCAAGCCAAATCCAAAGACAGAGCTAGCATGACCTGCCGACACTCGAGAGATGAAAAGCATAGAAACTGCTTCTCGGAGGATCTTTGCAAACAGCTTCAGCAAGCCAGACAATGCCAAAGCAGCCGAGACGAGAACCCCAACCAAGAGTGGCCCCCCTCACCCTGTGCTCCCACACCTTCTGAAAGCCAATCCGAACACAGTTCCAAATTATTAAAGAAACGCAAGACTGAGGCCAAATGACCCTGAGTCCAAAGAGCCTCAGCAGCCAAAGCAGCCGAAAGAATGGGGACCCGAGCATGCAGCTGCACCAGACCAACATCACGAGGAAGCTAAGGGGCAAAGAGGCACTCATTGAGGAACTCAAGGGAGTCCCCCAAGAACACCTGAAACACCATGGCAACCTCCCACCACTCAAGCGTACGGGTACGACAAACACCATGCCCAGCCACAAGGAGAAGAAGGGACAGTCTCCCAGCCAGGAAAACTCTAACCTCATAATGCACTCAATAAGGGGAGGAAGAGCCAAACTCAAGCAAAGCCAGATTCATCACAGAGGCGTAAACTGGGTCCCGCACGAGGTAAGCACCCAGAGCTCCCCAACATCTGCAGGGGAAATCCGAGAGGAAGAAAATCTCCAGAAAGGAAACCTCCAAGGAACCCCAAAAGCACCCGGAAACAAACCCGGGGAGGAGCCCTTGGGCTCCTCCCGGTGAGGGACGAGCCCCACCCATCTTAACACTTTGGCGTGACCCCCGCACCACCCTTCAACTGTGCGATTTGGGTCCCAGGGTTTCACTGGAGCGCGCGTTAATTCTGAAAAGTGTATACTCTCTTCAACTTTGTCACCTTAATTCTTGTCCTACAAGATTAAATTTGGTATCATTGTGTTCGCAATAGAATTCTCTACAACACTAAATGCATATAAACTCCAAAAGCCCGGCTAATTACTCGCAGAAAACAGAGAAAGTGCGAACGAGTTACCCAGGAGCGCGCAAAAGCGATAAAATGTGTTCACTATTTTCACTCTGGTCACCTCAATTTTCGTCCTAGGTCTTTCATTTTGATATCAATGGGTTTGCAATAGAATTCTCTAGAGGAGCATTAGCATATAAAATAAAAAACCTGGTCACGCTCCAACAGCCGACGATTTGAAGACAGGCCACGTTAGCCGCGAGTGAGTGCCCAGACGCATTCCAGCTAAACTCCCAATTCCTGCCCACAAATGTTTAGTACTATTGTGTGTTGAACATGACATAGGCGTGTAGGGAAGACATAGGCGCGCATTTTAAAACCAGTCCCCAAAAATCGGATAAAAACCTGATTTTTGGCGATTAAAGTGGATGACGCAATGCTGCGTCATGCCCGGCAGCACCGCCAGTAAACGGATGACGCAATGCTGCGTCATGCCCGAGCGAAAGTGTTAAATTCATAAAGGGAAGGAGGGTACGAAATCCCCTTCCCGTGCAGAAGCCCCCGTGCAGAGGGCACAAGGGGAGGGGGGAAGGCATAATGGGGGGGAGTCAAAAGTAACCCAAGAGTTTCATGCGGACTCCACCTGAGCCCTGGGAACCAGTGGCAAAGGCCCCGGAGCAGAGTCCTCATCCACGCCCACCGCCATGACGAAAAGGCATCCAAAGAAAAGCCTTGAAGAAGGGAGTCTGCTGGGTTGACTCAGAAGCCTCGGCAAGAAAGAAGGTCTCAACCACCTCCGCGCCTGCATCGGAAGGGACAGCCCCCAAAGCCACCTGAGCCTCATCCCAAACTAAACCCTGCCCTGACTCCTAAACCCACAGACAGCCAATAACGGATGACAATGAGAAGCTGCTGCTTGCAGAAACAGCCTACCGCATACCCCACAGACAGCAGGGACAAAATGGCGACAAAAACCGAAAAGCCAGGGCCCAGGCAAGGGCCAACGAGGAAGCGAGCACCACGAGCCAACACGGGAGACGTGAAGCAAAAACAATGACACCGCATCCCGCAGGAACGGCAGAACGGCCCCAGCAGGGCAGAACGATGCATGCGCTGCGATAAATATATGAGGAGAACTACTTACTGTACTAAAATAACAATTCTCATATGGAAAACTAACACAAAGAAAAGCCCATAGCAAGGCCATAATTCCTAGCTCTCCCCCTCGTAACAAAAATGAACTGTAGGGGGCAGGAGTGGGTGAATGGAACTCGACACCCACCTGCAGACATTGCAACACAGAAGCTGGTACTGTGATACAAGAAGATGAAAGAACTCAGCGCTGTAACTGAACACTGGTCAGTTCAAAATCAGGGAACTGGACATGTACATAGTTCAGCCTAGCACTATCATTAGTNAACGGCGACAAGGAGCCCAAACGGCGACAAGGAGCCCAAACGGCGACAAGGAGCCCAAACGGCGACAAGGAGCCCAAACGGCGACAAGGAGCCCAAACGGCGACAAGGAGCCCAAACGGCGACAAGGAGCCCAAACGGCGACAAGGAGCCCAACGGCGACAAGGAGCCCAAACGGCGACAAGGAGCCCAAACGGCGACAAGGAGCCCAAACGGCGACAAGGAGCCCAAACGGCGACAAGGAACCAGTATGGAGGCAAACTCCGGGACACACAGGAGTAAGCCGCAAAGGCCAACCGCACCGCAGGCGAAGAGATGCGGGTAGTCGAAAACCTCCGGAAGAGAAGACGGAACCGAAGACCACAGGGACACGGAACCGAACCCGGGGAGGAGCAGAACCCAAGCCCAAATCGTACGCAGAGGGGGAAAAATAAAACCCCACTCCTTGCAACAGTAAGCCCCGCTCAGAAGGACGGAAATCCAGGCAGGGAGCAATGGAGCCCAAGGCCCCCAAGGCCGCTCCTCCCCACCCCAGGAGCCTCTACACCAGGCCCTGGGCCCGAGTCGACCTCCAAAGCCCCGGCCCCACAAGAAAAGCCGGGCAGCCGAGAGAGCTGGAAGAGAGGAGCCCACTGGTCAGACCCCGGAGCATCGGCCGGAGGAACAGACTCGAATGCCTCTGCAGCTACCCCGGACGGGGCAACCCCCGAAACTGCCCAACTCTCAGAACCTCTAACCCGCCCCGACCCCGAAGCCTACAGATGCGTAGGGCCGGAAGCAGGAGGGGGAAAAACAAGGGGGGTGTGGAAGGAACCAAGACCGAAGCGACCAAAACCCCCAAGTCTGGGTCCCTACACAAAGCGGGGCAGCATCGGGGCGTCCGGGGAAGCGACAAACCCGAGCGCATTGCAACACCTACCCCGCAACGCGCGAGCTGCCTGCACCCACAGGAATTCATCAGCAGACTGGGTGAATGGAGTCACGAACAAGCAACAAAGCTCGCAGGACTCGGGATCGAATGTGTCACCGACCCAACAGGCAGCATGACGGAGGCAAAAACAAGGAGAGTCACATATAATGTCTGTTAGCCATAGTAACTCGTTAATCTGTTTGTATCATAGCAAGGGTCTCCACAATCGGACCCCGAGAGCCCCCGGGGGGTTTCCCAGGGCCCCTAGACTGGGTCTGCTAAGGGTTATCCCAGGCAGGGCACTGCTAACCGGCGCCCCAAACTACCAAGCAAACTGCTAAAGCTGAACCCCGGGACGTGTCCACCCGTGAGGGCGAAGCAGGGGGTCCCACCACACAAACGATCCTAATATAAAGGGTGAGGGACACAAGGCAGACCCCCCTACCAGCAAAAACAAATATAAAAGAAAAACCACACAAGTGGACAACGTACCCAGAGGGAACAGAGCCAGCCGCTGTCATAGGTGAAAACTAGCTACGCAGTACCCTGTGCCCCACCAGTGCAATAACTACCACTTACCCAAGGCAAACAAGGGAGGAAAACCCCCAAACACTCGGGGGCCAAACGCCAAGCAGCGAAAAGCCAACAGAGGTAGACCCAAGGTGACTTGTGGAAGGCAACCCAAGCCCCAAGGGCGGTACTTACAGGGCACTCAGGGAAGGTGACCCTAAGCACATCAGCCGAGTACCTGAGAATACTACTCCCAGCTCACACGACCACCGTAAGAGCAGCACTGCAAACAAGTCACAGCACTGAGACAAGACCGGAGCTGGAGCCACACGACCATGCACTATCCCATCAGCCGATGAACTGGGTGCGGGGATCTCCGGCGCGGGGGTCTGGGGCTCCCCCTTCTCCCTCCTGGGGAGGGGGAGCTGCGCAGACATGTGGCGCGGCTCGTGTGACATCATGCTTGTTAGTTCGTTTTTCTGGGGAAGTTCTGTCCACTCGTTGTCGATTTTTGTTGTTAACCAGAATAGGGGTTTGTTTTGTGGCGCTTACCTCCTGGGTGCCTGTCCCGGTCGATGGCAGATATAGATGCTCCAAATCACATGTGCAATTCTATGGGCCATTGCTCCCCGTGCCTCTCTGAGGGGGCCAGGTTCTGGCTCGTGGTCCCCGGTAGGCCTAGAACTCCACCCACATCGACTGATGCAAAATAGTTAGGGTATCCATATCAGCCATGGATAGCTCCGGGGAGACATAGGGGCTTCCCCCAGAAAACTAAGAAAAAATCAATCGGAGACATTGAAATAATTAGGTAATAATATCTTTGTGGCAACCTGACAGGTCGGGTGACGCTGACTACCTCTGACGACTGCTCTGTCACACTCACATTTTGCCAGACTTCCTCAGCCTATTGCGTCCAACATAAGTCACCTACATTTTTTTTCCCCCCGTGCTCAGGGAACACAAACTAACAGTTTTAGAATAGAAATAATTTTTTAGATTTTAGAAATAGAATTTTTTAGATTTAGAAATAGATTTTTTTTCTTGCGCACAGGGTGTAAATCTCATCAGGACCCTTAGCAGCTTAAGGTTTAACACTTAACTGCGCATTGCATATATATACGCCATGAGTAACATGCCCACCGTGCGCATGGCGTATATATACGCCAAAGGGTGCAAGGCATGATTCAATGTCACGCGGTGTAAAGGGGTCACCCATACCATAGCCAGGGGCGATTGTAAACAGACGCCATCTTGAAAAAAAATCCAGAGCAGGCCTCCTTTGTTTCACAGGCCTTAGTTTGTGGCCAGACACCATGGCGAGCGCATCACGACCCAGCGTGCGACCTCGCTCAGCGCACCGCGCCGTGCAGTCTTTGACTGAAGACAAAATTGCAAATGAATTGTTAAAGGACGTTGACGAATCTGATATTGACGACTCGGATATAGATGAAGATTATACACAGCCTGAAGAAATAGAAACAACGGATAGTGAGGGTGAACATGTTGGTGCCACGAGGGTGAGGATGCGGGATATGCGGGATATGCGGGATATCCAAACCCCTGTAAATATAACTGATATCAACACGAGCGCACTAAATTTTGAAAGAGAAATTGAAAACATGCCCATGCACTCGGCCCCAGGTCCAGACTCATGGAATTCAATATTTATAAAGAAATGCAAAGTGCCGGTAGCACAGGCACTCAGTATAGTGTGGAGGAAGAGCTTGGACACGGGGGAGATACCAGATGCACTTAAAGTAGCAGACATAGCCCCTCTACACAAGGGAGGGAGCAAAGCATTGGCAAAGAATTATAGACCAGTTGCACTAACATCGCACATAATAAAAGTATTTGAGAGAGTGATTAGGAGTCAGGTCACCAATTTCATGGAGACCAATGACCTTCACAACCCAGGCCAACATGGATTTCGAGCGGGAAGATCGTGCCTCTCACAGCTACTTGAGCACTACGATAAAGTCACTGAGGCATTAGAAGAAAAACAGAATGCTGATGTGATATACACGGACTTCGCAAAGGCTTTCGACAAATGTGACCATGGCGTGATAGCACACAAAATGAAGTCAATGGGAATAACCGGTAAAGTAGGACGCTGGATACTCAGTTTTCTGTCAAATAGGACTCAGCGAGTAACGGTCAACCATATAAAATCTAGTCCAAGTGCAGTTAAAAGCTCTGTACCTCAGGGTACAGTCCTTGCACCGCTGCTTTTCCTTATTCTTATATCAGATATAGACAAAAATACAAGTCACAGCTTCGTATCATCCTTTGCAGACGACACAAAAATCAGTATGAAGAAAATTACCTCGGCTGAAGACATTGAAAAACTTCAAGCTGATATTAATAAAGTTTTCGACTGGGCATCAGAAAATAATATGATGTTTAACAGTGACAAATTTCAGGTACTCAGGTACGGTAAGAATGAGGACCTTAAACATAATACAGGGTACAAAACACAATCAAATGTGCCCATAGTAGGAAAACAACATGTAAAGGATTTGGGAATAATGATGTCTGACGACCTAACGTTTAGGGAGCATAACCAAGCAAATATTGCGACAGCCAGAAAAATGATAGGATGGATTACGAGAACTTTCAAATCCAGGGATCCCATCACAATGCTTGTACTCTTCAAGTCACTTGTGCTGTCCCGTCTTGAGTACTGTTCAGTACTCACTTCCCCCTTCAGAGCAGGAGAGATTGCTGAAATAGAGGGAATACAGAGAACATATACAGCACGTATAGACGCGATAAAGCACCTAAATTATTGGGATCGTCTCAAAGCTCTCCAAATGTACTCACTAGAAAGAAGACGAGAGAGATATCAAATAATATACACCTGGAAGATACTGGAGGGCCAGGTCCCAAATCTACACAGTAAAATAACAACGTACTGGAGTGAACGATATGGAAGAAAATGCAGAATAGAACCAGTGAAGAGCAGGGGTGCCATAGGCACAATCAGAGAACACTGTATAAACATCAGAGGTCCGCGGTTGTTCAACACCCTCCCAGCAAGCATAAGAAATATTGCCGGAACAACCGTGGACATCTTCAAGAGGAAACTAGATTTATTCCTCCAAGGAGTTCCGGACCAGCCGGGCTGTGGTGGGTATGTGGGCCTGCGGGTCGCTCCAAGCAACAGCCTAGTGGACCAAACTCTCACAAGTCAAGCCTGGCCTCGGGCCGGGCTTGGGGAGTAGAAGAACTCCCAGAACCCCATCAACCAGGTATCAACCAGGTAACCAGGTATGCCACACGAGTTACCCGCTACTACTCAACACCACTCAACACCACCTCGTGCCCAAGCACGTCGTTCATCTGTTCCATTGCACGTTTATGATATGATCGACGAGTCTGAAACAGGTGAATCTTTCTCAGGTTTTAGTGATGAAGAATCGGAGAATAGTTTTACCCCGGCTGCTAGTGCCAGTACAAGTTTCGCTGCATCAGCTGCCAACCCAGCCAAGCGCCGCCGCATGGAACAATATGGCGACAATGAGGAACAAATTCCCTCATGTTCCAAATCTTTTTCCTCATCGACCCTTCCTGCCCCTACTGTTGCAATGCTTGCTTCAGCTCCTGGTCCCCGGATTCCTCGCCGTGGTGCAGCTAATGGCTCTCGGAAGGCAGCAGGTTTGTTTGTGTGGAGTGATGGGGAAGATTTTGTTCCACAAATTCCCGACTTTGACAACAGAGATGTGGGAATTACAGATCTTTTCCCTGATACTGGTGACGAAATGTGTGAAATGGACTTATTTACTGCATATTTCGAAGAGCCGCTCATGGAACACATTGTTCACGAAACGAACAGACTTGCGGCCGATCTTATTGAAGGTGAGGAAGTATCAGAATTTTCATGACTACAGCATTAGAAAGAGACAACTGTTGGTGAACTACTGTATATGTGTTTTTCGCAATTTGCATGTTGATGAAACATTGTGTGAAACACGTATTTCAGATTATTGGAGCAAAGGCAATGCTGTTCCAACACCATTGTTCAGGAAATATGTGTCCCGAGACAGATTTCTGTTGACCCTACGGTGCCTTCATTTTGCAAATAATGCAGACGAGAGACAGGATGATAGGCTTTGGAGGGTGAGGCACGTGTTAAATGACCTGATTGGAAAGTTCCGAGATTACTACGTACCAGCTCAGAAGCTGGTTATTGATGAATCCCTTGCGCTTTTCAAAGGACGTGCTGCCTTCAAGCAGTATATTCCCTCAAAACATCACCGATTTGGACTGAAATTCTTTGTGCTCTGTGACTGTGAATCAGGAATGGTGTTACACATGATACTTTATTCAGCCACAAATGCAGATATTCCTGCTAATAACGAACATGGCTTCTCAGGTAGTGTGGTGAAGGTACTGCTTGCACCATATCTGAACAAGGGCCACATATTGTACACAGATAACTATTATACCAGTCCCTTACTAACAAAATTCTTGCTTGATAATAAGACTGGAGTGTGTGGCACAGTAAAGCCAAAACGAAAGGAAATGCCTGTGTTTGACACTGCTATGCAAGTAGGTGATTGCGAGGTAAGAAAAAGTGGTGCAATGCTTTCAGTGCGGTGGAAAGACAGACGTGAAGTGAACATGTTGACCACCATTCACCCTGGTACAATGGTGGACAGTGGCAAGGTGAACAGAACAACAAAGCAAATAATATATAAGCCAGATTGTGTGATGGACTACAACATCAACATGCGTTTAGTTGATAAATGTGACATGATGGTGGGTGCTGTAGAGTGTGTACGGAAAACAGTGAAGTGGACAAAGAAAATTATTTTTCCACCTTATTGACGTAACAATGCTGAACAGTTACAACATGTATCTTGTGAAAACAGGTAGAAAACCATATTTCCGTTCGTTTAGTTTTCAAGTTGAAACGGTTACTAGGTAAATTTGGCAAGGAGACCGCTGGCATACAAAGACCCATTCAAGACCCAATATTGAACAATGCTCCTGCACCCAGGCTCGCTTACAGGGAGGCCTTTCTGATACACCAAATCAAGAAATTACCACCAACTGGAGCTCGTGCAGCAGGCCAGCGTCGGTGTGTTGTGTGTTCCAGTACCAAATTGAGGCCACAGAAACGTAAATTGGTGTTGACATGGTGCGAAGCGTGTGCCGCCCCTCTGTGCCATATCGACTGTTTCGCACAGTATCACAGTCTCCAGGACTACTAAATGTGTAATTCTTTTGTAAATAAAAGTACATATCAATTTAATTTTTGTGTTTATATTGAAAAAAATACATTGAATATTTCCTGTAAATTATACCATTTTGGTGGGCATACTTGTGACACTAATATGTGAGCGCCTAGTGAGTTTATACCATTTTTATTACAATACAACGTCTAGTGGTAATAATTGGAACAATACTAGCGAAAAAAAATTGTGTAAAATGACCCAAGAATACTGTAAATAATTCTGCGAAAATAAATTCGCGGCAACTCGGGCCGCCTGAGCAGCCGTGAGTGACGGCTGCTCGACGCAGCACCCTTGAGCGCTCACGTTCTGTGACGTCATCGGCCAACTTGTCGGCTCAATTGTGTCATTGGTATGTACAATAGATTTTTTTTATTATTTTTCCCGTGCTCAGGGGACACAAATTATCATGTTTAGAAGACGAAAAAAAAATTTGAATTCTTTTTTTTTCTTGCGTACAGGGATGTAAATGTCCTCAGGACCCCTGAGCAGTGGAAGGGTTAAGTCTAGCCAGCCTGTGACGTGCCCATCATGTTCAAAAGTTTACTGTTTTGGCTGCCATCTTTGGCACCATGTATTGGGCTGATATTCAGGTGCGGGGATTTTGGAAGCCGAACAGGGTCCTGGCCGCCCCTTATTTGGTCATCATTCCTGGTCCTGTGCACCATGGAAGAAAGTGCAAGATTGATCCAGTGAAGAGCAGAGGTGCCAAAGGCACAATCAGAGAGCACTGTATAAACATCAGAGGTCCGCGGTTGTTCAACATCCTCCCAGCGACTATAAGAAATATTGCCGGAACAACCGTGGACATTTTCAAGAGAAAACTGGACAGTTTTCTAAGAGAAGTTCCGGACCAGCCGGGCTGTGGTGGGTATGTGGGCCTGCGGGCCGCTCCAAGCAACAGCCTGGTGGACCAAGCTCTCACAAGTCGAGCCTGGCCTCGGGCCGGGCTTGGGGAGTAGAAGAACTCCCAGAACCCCATCAACCAGGCATCAACCAGGCACCCTTGGCACCCTCCCTCTGGTTGGCGCTTTTCGCGTTGTTTTGATGCTTAGGCTCCAAACTGGAGTTGCTGGGTAGCAGGCGCAGGGGGGTCTGGGGCTTCCCCCTCCCGGGGAGGGAAGGGCTGAGCGGATGAACGGCAGCGAGGTGTGACATTTGCTTGTTTCCTTGGGATTGAGGGAGTTCTGCCTCTCTGTTTGGTTTTCAGTTGCAATTTTCTTACCATGTAGGGCCTGTTTTGTTATGCCTACCTTTCTCTACCCAGTTCGACCTCCAGGACTCCCATGCCCGGACATCATCCCAAGAAATATTACAAAACAGCCAAAGTAAAAAGTCATACCAAAAAGTAAAGAGCGGCATACGTCCTAACATCATGGGCGCGAGGGTAGACCACAAGCTAGCTAAACTTAATAACACTGCAGACAACCAGATTAAGACGAGCCCTGGAACAAGGAACCAGGGAAACGGATAAACCAAGAGCACATCCACCGACACAGAACCAATGGCCAGCAGGTAGCATCATAAAGCAGCTACTGGACACAGAATGTGATGCACCCCCGGCAGAACCAACCAAGCATCCACAACCAACGGACCCCTTCGGAAGCCCGCCATCTCATTCTTAGCCAGAAAGGAGACTGCCCCCAGAACCAAAGAAACAAACCCCCAGCTCTGGAGAAGAGCATGCAACTCCCCAACCTGACCCCAAGAGCCAAGACCAACAAAAACAAAGCCTTCCATAAACAATCACGAACCGAAGAGGCTACCACAAACTGAGAAGAGGAAAGAAATGAGAATTTGGTCCAATGACCAAGAAGGCTCAGGTGGCATATGAGCCAGCGG